>JAULKR010171671.1:0-22666 GCA_032356305.1 Prasiola linearis
CCCCCCCCCCCCCCCCCCCCCCTTTTCTCCCGCTCAGGGGCCATGTGCTCCTGCTTCTTCATTGCCGATTCTTGCATCAGTCCAAGTCCACATTGTCGGCCAGTCATTCCTGGAGATCCTTCATTGGAGATGCCTGCTGTCGTTTCGCCTCGCAGTGGTATGTGTATCCCCTTCGTGCGCTTAACGCTTTGCCTGCAGTGGCTTGAAGTGAGTCTTGCCCGCATGCTGGAAAGTGCACGTGAGTGTATCTCTAAGCTCATCTTTATTGCAACTCAACCGAACGAGCTGCGGGCCGTTTCTTTTATCCTAACACTTTGTTATGATGCTAGCGGCACTCCAGGAGGCTGCCTGCTGCTGCTGCTGCTGCTGCTGCTGCTTCTGCAGCTATTGTCACTGCTGCCACTGAAATCTGATGCGCAATCCACCAGGAGAGCTGTCAAGGTGACGGTAGTTCGTCTTTGCATTGGCACACAGTGGCTGCCACAGCGGCCCGTGACATGTTGCGTTATTTGGTGCCGTCAGGAGCCTTTCAAATTGGTCATCATGGACTCTATCACCGCGCTGCTGAGGGTTGACTACACGGGGCGGGGCGAATTAGCGGACCGACAGCAGAACCTCAACAAACTGCTCAACCGCCTCAAGAAGGTACACAGTCACTATCGCTCTGGTTGTATCCTAGAGGGTGCATTGCTCATACGCGCTGCTGACATTCGGGAACTCAGGACGCATTCGCCTTAGAAATTGTCTCGCTCCCTTTGTGAAACACAGAAACTATGTCCCTTCCCTCCTTTTCTTGCAATGCAGCAGTCCTACAGACTTGCTGTGTGAGTGCACACAGGTCGTCACATCTCCAGGGGCAAATCTGTGCACAGCCACGAAGCGAAGCAGATGGCTGAAATGTGTGATTAGCCCCTTGACAAGAGCTTGTATGTGTGTAGATGCAAGTGTGATTGTTCTCGTGTTTGTGTGTGCAGCTGGCCAACGAATTCAATGTGGCGGTCGTCATCACCAACCAGGTTCGCGTTCGTTCCCATTCCGTGATGTCTCCCTCTTGCGCAGCTCCGGTGCAGTGGTACCGGTAGTCGGCCTGCTCATGTTGACCACACCCTCGTCACCGACAAGTCAGTGCCTGAAGATGAGTGCCGGTGTGATCAAGCGCCTGGGGCCATTGTGTGGTCATGCAAGAGCTCCTGCCATATGCGCACTCGTGTCATTAGCGCACACGAGGTCAGCATTGCCTGTCGGTTGGTCGGCATACTCGGACGCAGCCCGGCAGCATGTCCATAGCTCCGACTGGGCCAGCCAGCTTAGCTGCGACTGTGGATCGATTCAAGTCCTCTGTGCTGTCTCAGAGCGAGGGGCCCTGTAGATCTACCTATCATTGTAGCAGAGTACATCAGAGCTACGCCAGCGATGAAAATTTTGAAGTCAAAGTGCAGTCACCAATCGGAGGCAACCAGAGACTCTATGACTCTGGCATCCAACTTTGATTTACTTAAAGTCACAGGCCAGGAGCGGCGCTGCATCCAATCAATGGACCCAATCATGATGTGCCTCTCCTTTTGACATCTCTATGCAAGTTTATCCTCCAGGGCACCCGCAGCAGCTGCACTGCCTTCAGGCAAAGACTTGATGCGTGGAATTATTGCGCTTCATACAAAGTCCAGCTGGAGATCTTCCAAACTTTGTTGTCTACAGCTGACATGCACTTCGTCCAGGAACCTTTTCTGCGATAGCATGAGAAATTTGACCCGTCTTTTGACTTTTGACTTTTGACTTCTACATAAACAAAGTTTCTTACAGCAGGTACACCCAGCGAGATTGACTGTATCATTATCAGTATCTGAAACTAGCTCCTTCTAGCGGTATCTCAGCGACATCTGGCATCTCGGTATTTGCATATGTGAGGGGAAAACACTCATCACGAACCGATCGAGGCAAGCACACACCCTTCTGAGCGCCTCCCCCTTTCCCCGCCCCCCCCCCTCCCCCCCCCCCCCCCCCCCCCTTCTGACTTTACCGCAGCTAGCTTAGTGTCCCACAGGGCCTCAGTGTCACCCTTGCCAGCAAAACAACGGAGAGGAAGAGGATGCGTTTGCAGTTTTCCACCGGGGGGAGCCCACCCTCCCCTTCAACACGACATGGTTGGAGCTTGGACCTGAGAGAAAGAGAGAGAGGACATGCACCGCCGGCTACAAAGACTCGTCTTACCGACCTCTCACTACTAAAATGCTCCGAAACAGCAGGGACCATCATCTCCCCCTGATGACGACAGCTGCTTTTTTGCTCGCTTTTGGCCCGCATTCAACGCCAGGGGGGGGAGAGGGGGGGATTTAATAGTGTCGGGGACGTATCTGTGTGCTCCTAAACCCTGTACCCTCCTCCAACAGGTCATGAGCGACCCCAGCGGCGGTGCCATGTTCGTGTCAGATCCTAAGAAGCCAGCTGGGGGTCACGTCATCGCTCACGCCTCCACCATCCGGCTGTCGCTGCGGAAGGGCAAAGCAGAGCAGCGTGTCATGAAGGTGCTGGCCCCCGGCACTGCGACAACAGCTGTCACTGTGGCATTAAACACAATTGTTTGGTTGGGCTAAAGTTCTGTTCCATTTATTGATATTGGCCTTTAGGTTAAAGACAGCATAAGTAATGAAGCACTGATTAAAAAAGACAGGGTCTGCTTTCGAGAAATATGAACCCAGGTCGTCTGTATTCGAAAGAGAAGCATAGACACACAGTGACTTAGAACACTGATCATGACACACTGACAGTGTCAATTTCTAGCGAAAATAAATCAGTGCCAGCCTATCAGGAAGCACAGCTCATTTTAAGCTTGCAAATCATGCGACCAGCTATGCCAGGAAGAGCGCCCGCTGTTCGATGCCCGTGAAATTGATTAAACACTTGGGCGGACAAAAGCCCGTAAGCATTGTTCCTGAGGCGAAGCTCTGTGCCCTGGGTGTGCAGTTGGTCGATGCACCTCACCTGCCAGAAGGGGACGCCTCCTACGCCATTGCTGCGGTAGAAGCCCCTAACCCATTGCAGAATGCTCAAGATGCATTCCAGGCTCGAGATATATCCCGAACATTGGCCCTTTTACATCTTGCCACCTTCGTATTCCTATTGCGGTCAGAAGTCTTCGATTCAAGCACAGCTTCGAGCGAGCTTCGCTCGAGGCTTCATGCAACAGGCTCCACTTCCTAGATATATAGTTTCCGGGGCTGTGAACCTGCCTGGGGCGATTTCAGGCCGTATGATGCATCTCTTGATTGGTCAGGCGAGATCGGCCAAATGGTGTCCTCCACGTGGACAAATCCAAGATTCGCTTAACTTCTACCTCCAGACTATGTCTGGTGCTCATGCCTTCTTGATAAGAGCCTACTGAATTGCCTACAAGGGGTCGATTGACTATGCAAAGGGACACCAGTGCATCAAGCTTGCTGAAAGAGTATCCGCTCTGTCAACAGCTTTTTGGCTTGGCAGTCATCGAGAACAATGACGGCTTGATTGGGCCACCTGCGCCTGTTGTTGATTGCAATTAAGCAATGTACCTGGCCTGCCAGGCAATCTTCTCCAACCTTCCGAGCAACTTGCTTCACAGGGCAAAATTGCCAAGGCGGTCTGATGATGAGTTGTGCGTGCTGAACAGACGTTGTTCAATTATCCCAATTTTCTGCCTGCTGATTTACAGCTCAATGTGTACAACTCATGGAACTCCTCAACTTCGTCTGAATATTCCATGCACAGTTACGTTATGCTATGTGCGGTTGACCACGACGGAATCTAGCTGACCATGGGCAGCACCCTTTTTTGACAGATCTGTGGTTGCAAATTGCAGGAGGGCATCGTCGAATACAAGGATTGAAATACAGCACTCCTAGCATCTGGCATCGCGTGAGAAAAACAGACTGAACATAAACAAAGATTCAATTTTTATAACTCTGAACAATACACAGCGCTATGTAGGAATTTGACAATAAGTTTGTTGTGCGTTGCCACCCTGCCCGAGGTGAATCTTTTGAGGTTGTCAGTAAACATTGAAGAAATGGACCAACTTGATTGTTTTTCTCATTCTTGGAAAGCATGATGACGGAAAGTCGTACCTCTTAATGGATTCATGCGATCGTTTGCCCCGGGGTCCCCAAACCACAATCATCATAAAACTCATCACTTTCTTTTTGGCAGTCACCTAATTTTAGTGTTGACAGACCCTAAATTGGCCTTTGAGACCAGATGTGGGTAATGGTTTCTCTCTCTCTCTCTCACACACACACACACACACACAAAAGGCATGAGATAGGAACAAGGAGAAGATTTGCCTGAATCTACCGTTAATGTAAGCATGTGCCATCCAAAAAGCATTACATTCATGAGACCTACAATCTTGCTCAAGCAGGAACCCCTACTAAGGAAGTCCACTCTCGGATTGGCAGCCAGCAAACCTGGCGCTATTGTTATTGCTGTAATTTCCAGCTCGTGATCAACTGTTTGATCCTCCCGGACAAATTGTCGGCCCTTACGAAAGGAATGGAAGTTGGTGGTACACTAACCCTTTCTCTCGGTCCAGCTTTACACACTTTAAAACAGCACTCAGACATCATTGAAGCCAGGATTCGATATTGTGCCTGCCTGTGCTAGCAAGTGGCACATCTTCGCATTACAATAAGTTATTGCGGTAATGATTTGCCAAATTATCTAGCAATCTTCTCCGTACGGTCTACGGGTAATCAATCATGGTAGGCATAGCAATTACCAGATTTCCGTTTGCAATACGCCGGGTCTTGTGGTGAGTGCATTGGAAACTTTGCTCGTGTCCCAAATCCACGGAACGGTCAAATATGCGCTCGAGGGATCTATGATTGTCAACCTGCGACTACCTCAGCTTTTAGAATGCCGAAGGACCGCTAATTAGCTTATAAGGCTTATGCAACGAAGGGTATGCTACTGCTAGCTGGGCTTTTATTTGACACGGTGAAACTTATATTGTGTACATCCTTTGCATTCTCTGTGCATACTTGTAGATACATGTCTGTAATGTTTTTGTGCAAATGTCGCTGAGTTCTTACGGGGGCTGATCAGGATTGCTCCCTCACAGCTTCTCATAGTGTGCCTTTCTACACACCATAGTTTTAAGCGGAAAGCCAATCGGTATTTGACGGCAGCCTGCAAGCAGCCCAGGTGGCAAATCATGTTTGGCCTGAAAGCAATTATAACAAGTCTGTTTAGTAGTTTGCAAAGTCTTGGACTGACATGTTTACATCTTCACTTCAAGGACAGGTCGCCGGCAACTGTATCTCTTGCAAGATTTTCAAATGGCGGTCTTGACGATGATTTATGAAGATATGCCACCCCATCCATTCGAACAAAAAAAGGCAAAAAAGCAAGTGTATGCATTTGCCCCAACAAGCGCAATAGGTCTAATTCATGTCATGCATCTTCAAAAAAGACTTGTCAAAAAGACTTGTCAAAAAGACTTGTCAAAAAAGACTTGTTCGGCGGTCTCTATTCGCCGACTAGTAGCTGGGAACTTAGGGTCAGAAAATGAAAAGTAATGGATGTGACATCTGAAGAAAGCTTTTAAAGATACTTCTGCAAATTTTGCATGCTGACATTCTAATATTGTGAGCATGTGGACAGCTGCAATCATGGACTCGCGAGAAAAAGGTATGCAGCCACTCGCACATGTGTACAGTTACTCATAGCAGTCGTTCTGGTCAAAATGGACCGAACAGCGATGTATTGGCACTGCAAGTGGCCCACTTGCCAAGCGCTGTCGATACAGCTGTATGTACAGCTGTAGAGCCTTGCTATACAGCTGGGCTGCCGCACAGCTTGTGACAAGATGCGACACCAGTGTCAAGACGCCTAGATGCATGCAGGAGTCCTTAATTGTTGATTGTGGACCAACTGGGGTCGCTCGGCATCTTGCTGCAGGCAGCAGCTGGTGAAGTACAGAGCAGTGCCCGCAGCCCGAGCACTCAGCTTGCATCCAGCCTCGATCGCAGCTGATCACATGATCCGTGTTTTGATGCCATCCTAATGACCTCGTGGTGCACAGGCCAGGTGGTCGCTCACAGATCAGCGGCTTCACAGCACTACAATACCGTCAGCAAGTGGTAGGGTTGATTGCCGCAACATGGTCAAACATGGTTAAACCCTTACTTAATACACAATCATCAACAAGATGGTTGACAAAAATTCTTCTTCTCATTCTGACTACTCCAAAAACATCTGTCAATGCATCTGAATTAATTTTCAGGTTGCAAGCAGCTTTGCTTCGTAGCTTCGCGCAACCTTGGTCTGCTTTGTGTACACCTTCACTCATATGCTTTGAAGGCCTGCTCATCTGGCATTGGGTCTACGAAAAGCATTGGCTAAGCTCTTTCCTGGAAGCTCCTCTGGTTGCAAGAGCGGCCCGTGAGCAGTCCAGTCGACAACTCCTGCAGGCGTCGCGCCACATGAGCCGACCTGCAAGGCCTTTGATCCGTGATGAGAAGCAAGCTAAGAGATCGAATTTGCAGGATATTAGCTGTGCTGCTCTGGCTGTGGCAATACAAAGCACTCAGCTGGGTGCACAGTCACCTGGTTTTTTGTAAAGCAAAAAGTGCTACCTAGGGATAGGATGCCTTACATCGAAGCTGCAGCACCACGTACGGATTGAGGTACCTTGCGATTTACGCCCATCTGAGAGTCATGTTGCACTCACTTTTGAGCGCAAGGGCAACTCCAAGCCTACACCAGGATGTACGAATACAGCCGTATCTATGGGGATGCGAGGGATGAGTGCATGTGCAGCTGCTGGTAGCACGTAGCCAGAGAAGCTGGAAACTACAGCCCAGTTGCAGTGCACCTCAACGGCTTCAGAGCAGACTGTGCCACAGCTGGAAGAAGCAGGCTCTACCACTGAGCATATGATGCGGCTGAGAGGTCCTTCTCACTAGTGCAATAGCCTCGTTGCAGTGCAGCTGTTGTACTGGTCGAGCAGAGCTCTGCTTACTCAACGTTGGTGTCGAGAAGGACCTGCCAGCTGCAGCGCTGGCTGAATAGTAGTGTTGTCGAAGATGTGGGAGAGTCTGAGATGAGCCCTTGAGGCGAGGTACCTGCCGAGATAAGCACTCTTTTGAAGTAATTTCTTCTTTGTGGTCACCAAGAAAAATGGTAGACAAGTACATTATAGACGAATTAAAACATCACACCTCCGCACATTGAGGACCATTCACATTCACTTATATTGACTATCACCGGCATACCACCATGCAGCTGGCAACCACTGTGATAGCTCGATCTGACTTGTATGTTGACCACAAAAGCTAGCTGCCGTAGTTCGTTGGTCATATAGGTGTACCCCTTTAGGTCTCGCCCGCCTAATGGATGCCGGACCTCATTCACCCGGTTAGTGCACCTGGCCGTTGCCGTAGTATGTCAAGCCCTCGCGGGTATACCGATCATACCATGGTTATGATTCTTTATCCTTTAAGTTTATTGAACACATACCGTAACTTGTGAAACGTGGAATTTTGTTTGAGACATTTCCAAGGGAATGCCGTGTAAACGGTACACGTTGCGAAACAACAAGAAGACAGTGGCGAGTGCAGTGCAGGAGCTGTAGGTGGCAAGGCGTTAAAGGTATTGTTTTAGTGAACCCGTCCACAGATACCAAGAAGAATCGATTCTATGATGATATCATAAGCACCACTACCATCGACAAGTCTTCTAGTCTTAGGTAGCCCCAATGTCCAATAGTATTTGCTGACCAAAACCCTTCAGAAGTCCTTTGTGGTTGCATTTAATCAGCAGCATGGCGGTCACTCCCTTTGTCAACCTGACATTCAGTCACAAAGTCAATGACCAATTGTCTTGCCCCCATGACACCAAAAATAAAATGGCTTCAAAACATCGTCAGTGGCATTGGCCCCGCCATGCCCACTGCTCCTGGAATTAATTCAATATTGTGAGCCTCCTTGATAATTCAAACATAAGGTCCTTGGGCACCAGTTGTCGCTTTGCTCTGTCATACTATAAGCCCTCAACACAAAATGCATGGGGGCAAAGTCTTTAGACAGTACCTACGTCATAAAAAACGGAAACTGGTTCGTACTGGGTTTTTGATTTGGGACACAATGTCTATCGTTGGAGCTGATCCTATGTGCTTGACAAGAGCAGCAAGACCGTAAAGCTGAAAATGCTGGAGTTGCTCGGTTTTAGCATTTCTTGAAGTCGCAGACTCTCCGCCCATATGTGGTGTACAACCGTGAGTACCCAAACAGGTCGAAGCCATGTGAGAGGAGCCGATAGGCTGAGCAAAGGAAAAAGCATTGACAGCAAAGAGCAAAGGGGGATAAAATGAGCGGATTTGCATGATTTAAACGTCCCGTTTTGCATTCCCAAGTAATGCCAAAACGTTGTAAAAGTTCAGGCCATCGAGCCTCAGGCAGGCTGCCGCTGGGACAAGACTAAGTAGTCTTGGTCGGTAGAAAGTATTAGGCACATGATTGGTAATAACAACAACAGGAAGGGGACGACTCTCAAGGTAACACCTCCAAACGGTAAGGACATAAACTGCAGTCAAGAGCTCTTGCTCACCGACACCGAATCCATTGTGCAAGGGCAAGCGAGCGGCTGTCAATGACCCGGTCGATCAGTGACCGGTCACCCTGCATGAGGATATCCTATTATCGATAACACCGATGTCAAAGCTAGAAGCATCAGTCCCTAAGGTGAATTCACTTTCGAAAGCTGGTGCAGCATTTGAAAAATAGCACAAGCCGCTGAGTCAAGGCCTGTTTGAGACGAAGAAACACTATTTCACGGTCAGTACTCCAAGCAAAAGCCACATGCATGTGCTTGCGTAAAGTTTGACCAATTGTGCATAATCTCAAATAAATTTGTGAAATTTCGTTTGTTGAAATAGTTGCTGGCATGCCAAGACTAAGAAAACATAGACACAGTAGATGCTACCAGTGGTCTCGGCCATTTTTGAAGAGCGGCAGTCTTGGCTGGGTCAACCTTGAAACCCTAGGAAGAGACAATGAAGCCAAGAAATGGCACCTGTGATTGCATAAATTTGGCATTTAGGAAGCTTGGCGAATACTATTCTAGTAGACTATGTTCTCGCAACCGTTCAAGCACGAGACGAACGTGCTCCAAATATTCTGACTGCTTTTTAGAACAAATAAAATTGTCGTCAAGGTGACATTGCACGAAGGTGCCTATATATATATAACCATGCAAAACCCTGTTCGAACATGAACGTTCATTGTAACTTGGGGGGTTGCATGCACAAGCCAAAGGGTAAAACCCTGAACTGAAATAGGCCCAATGGAATTTTCGAAAGCTGTCCTTTCAACGTCAGCCGGATCAATCTTCACTTGCCAATTGGTCAGCTGGATCAATTCGCACTTTTTTTTTTTGCAAGTTTTTCACCAGTGATGTAAAGCCGACGTCAAGTCCAGGTTACTTAATAAATGTGCACCTTGTAGTTGGTCGTAGACGTCGTCACTCCTAGGTAAAGGAGCCCGATTGCGTTCTCAATTTTCAGCCCCCTATAATCTACACATTTGTACACATGCATGCTCGTAAAGCTTCAAGTGCCATCAGGTTTCACAACCATTGTGTGCGTACAAAAGGTGCATGATCGACATGGTCAACAAACATGATCGACATGGCATGCAAGCACAAGGTTCCCATCCTCAATGTATACTTTTTATAGGTATACCTACCGGTAGTAACTACCTTATATATATTAATTAATGTGCCCCTTGAACTCCGATATGACGGACTGAGCAATGTATGTGTAGAGCATGAGGCAATAGCATGAGATAAGTATCATTGAAGGGTGAAGCGCTTGCTAGCATGCATATGGAGCTGAAAAATCTACAAGTCTATGAAAACGGAATACAAGCAACGATATGTATCATATATATTGAATAAAGGTACTGATCATGATGTACACAAAGTGTCATAACGTTCACGCGTAAACGTTTACAAGTCTTAGGTGCACAACTTGGTGCACAACTACTTGATTTATTTCCATTGTCATTCCTATTAGCGTAACACTTTAGAATAAACAGCACTTCAGCTTTAACAGCATTTGTATTTTGCTGTTTTATTTATTGCAACTCCGTATATGTGAAACTCATAAGCTTGAACATCGGCCGGGCCAGCTCACACAGGTATTGAGGCCATTTGGATCCACTTGAGTGCAAATTAGTGCATAGCATTGTTGCACCAATGGCAGCGCGTACCAAATTTGGTGTATGCGCGCTTGATCCTTGGTATTATCTGAACGCGCACTTTGCCCTCCGCGTGCAATGTCTAGTGGCCAGCACCTCACAAAGATATCTTATAGGGTATCTAGCTTGAGTACTTTCGGAAAGCATCGCGTCTAGGATTGTGTTTGGGAGCAATGTTGGCACGTGCGCAATTGTTGATCACTAACCATGGTGCGGCATTCCTTAGAGCTCATCCCCATGAGGGACCTAGCAAAAGACAACAAGGCCTACGAAAGACGGCAACATGAAGCTTCCTTGAATTGAACACTCGCTGTCGCGATATCGCAAGCATCCGAGTGCCGTCATCCCGTTAAGAGCATGCCGTAGAAGCAGCCAAAGCAAGCAGAAACAATTCAGCAATTGCAGCTTCGCGACGAGTGACTGACTTCGCTCAGCTATATGCGACAGTTGCTTTACACATGAGTCATGAAGATCGCAGATCTACGGAGAGCACGACTCAAATCTTAACCGTTTCGGCCGGTTAGCATTGGACGGTTAGCCAGCTTGGACATGGTATGACGAAGGCCAACCACAATTTCAAATACAGAAGTAAGATTGCACAGTCCTTTGCCAGCCATCACACGAAGCTTGCATCTTGGTGTGTAAGGCTTTTTGAGTAGCTTACTCTTTTCGCTTTCAGTACCAAGGTGGAAATGTCTCGCGGCGCTGTGCGTATACGCAGACGTTGGACTGAAACGGAGGATGCACTGCTTATACGCATAATGGGAGCTCAAGGAGGTATCTCCTCATATATATACGCTTTTGCGTGCAAGCTTGTCTCAAGACGCAGCCACGTTACGTGCACAACGACACCATGCTAGCATGCTGATCATGAGGCAAATAAGCTGCTGATGTTCCACACAAGCGGCACATCAGGCATCCAGTTGCGTCTTATATGATTTTTCGTGAGCTTCGATTATCTAGCGATGCTTTCTCTCGATGTATCGCAGGTCCGCGCTCAGTAAAGTGGAACGAGATAGCAGCTGAGCTCAACAAAGCGCTCACACTTACCGACTGGCGATCTGACAAATCCTGTCGTCAGAGGTAATCCCGACATTAACAGCGCGTCTAGGTCACAGTTGTTGTGGTCGCGATTGTATAAGACAGACATGTACTACATAGCTGGAGCCTCAGGGCCAAGTAGGGCGATACTTGCTCCGGAGTACCACTTTCCATTCAAGCTTGAGCTCCCGAAATGAATTTTATCCAACGTCTAAGTTCGCCACGGGTTGACATTGCTTTCTTTGACGTAAATGCTTGGGGGGAGGGGGGGGGGGGGGGGGGCGGGGGGTGGTTATCACCTCATGCATCCAATGTCCGGACAGCAGTACTAGTACCTTGTTATCGTCGATGATCATGTATGTCGTGCATGTGATCATATGAATGTCATGACATACATGATGTTTCTACCTTGATCCTCCACACTCACAGAGTAATAAATGTTTAGCGTCAGTCGATGGTGCACGCAACGAGTTTTGTTTCCTGCCTGAAGTGAAGTGACACACCAAGATCACATGCTCAAACAGAGTTACTTGAGTCTCGCTGGTATGCTTACACTTGGCTTAGCACGTCAAACTGAAACCTTGACTGCCTTGCTTGATGACGGAAGCTTTCTCTTCAAGTATCTGATCCACATGAGGCACAAGGTTGTAAATACGCACACGGAATAAACTGCAAGGCCACTTCATGAATTCATGGGTTCGTATGCGAACGACTGCGGACACTCCTTCAAGCTATTTTGATGTCCGCCGCGTGAGAATATATGATTATACGTTTACAGACGCAGGAGCACGTGCCTTGAGAAGCTGCACTGTCTTCAGATTTGTGTACGTGTCTTGCCTGCACAGGTACTTCGACCACCTCCAGCCGTCCACACGACCAGATGCCTTCACTGCAGCAGAGGACGAACTCATCATTCGTCGGTACCAGGTGATTGACTGACTGACTGACTGACTAATTATCCGTCTGAAGGATAATTACAGATGCTCCAAACAGCAAAGCAGACGGCACTCAGAGCGAGCCAGATTCTTTCGAGACTACTGCCGAGTCCATTGCGACACCATGAGCGTCATCCCCGGATCTTTCTGTGCTGCTCTTGACCACACAAGAGATCAACCTGAACGCTGTTGTCACCTGTGTATCGTGCAATGGATTTGCTGAAAATTCAATTTTCGAAAAGCTTGTAATGATGACTGAACTGGCTAGGGTCTCTCAGAAACCTGCTGCAGTGTCAATGTATTCAATCAAGCTGATCAGTCACGACACACACCCCACATCGACACACTCTCAAGCTGGGCAGCGACTCATTTATTGGACGCTGCTTCTTGTCGTCAGGACCTCGGCGAATGCTGGGCCGCTATGGAGCCCGATCTGCCAGGTCGCTCCGGCAACAGAGTGAGTACTACTGTTGTCGTCACCTTGACAGTAGCACAGTAACCAAGCTTAAACTTGACATTGCACGGCACGTCCGATACTGCGCAGATGAACATATTTCACGTAACGATGTTTTCACATCAGAGATATCATCCTGGTCTATGGCTGTGGTAACTCTTGTAACAGACACGTCCGTATCCAATCACTTTCACCTGAAGGTGCCGACCACAGCAGATGGTGTGTGGTGGGTTAAGGGGGCCCCCATTACCTTGGCACAGATCAAGACTCACCTCCACACTCTGCACACAGCAATGAAGCGAGGCGTGAGGAGACCTCTGGAGCACTGGGCTACCGATGCCCTTCGACAGGAGGTCCGGACCCAATACGTGAGGACACCTCGTAGACACACGTATCACTCATTCCGGAGCACTACTCTCTTCGTACCCCTATGTAGGCTTATATGCGCTTGGAAACGAAAACTCCATTTCAGTGCGATGACGAGCACTATGCCTAAACCCCAAAAATTAGTTCAACGAGTACTGCTGCGCAATATTGCAAGCTGTTGCGGGTACGTCGCTGCTGCTTTCCAATCCGCTGAGCAGACAATTGCTGTGACACCTGCACGCAGCACGACTAGGCAGGCTGCAGCTTGCGTGCATCATTGTTGTCGTCGCCGCAGGGCAGGCTATGGAAAAGCTGTTGTGCAAGACACGAATCCTGCTATTGTGTTTAGGAAGACGCGTCGATGGGCCCCCTTCTCTGTGTTGGCAGGACCACCTTGTCGGCCCACTCGATTCACTGCCACAGACGACGAGCAGCGCAGAGCAGCCGCCGTGCGTAGGCCGACGAGTGCTGCAGCTGAGAGGTTCGTCTCCCACAGCGCAGCAGCCGAGGAGCGCTCCACAGCCACAGCCACAGCCACAGCCACAGCCCAAGACTTCTGCTCAGCCACAGTCTGTAAGCCCTTCTCGGACGATACCAGAGCTTTTTGAATCTATACGGCCAATCGTGCGGCAGAAGAGGTCTGTTCGTAAGCTACGGGCCCCTGCTCAGACGAGGCAGCCGCCGCTCGATGCGGCTCAGCTGGGCTGTAGTTCAAGCTCCCCTTGGTGGGTACTGCCGACAGCTGCACATGCGCACATCCCTCTCCTCGCCACACTTGCAGCTGCGTCGTGACATCGTAGTGTAGGTCGTTATCTACCAGCCTTTGAACCACTTTCTACAATCGCGCTCACATCTACGATTCGTGACATCACGTCTGGCAAGATCGATGCTCGACGTGATATACAATACATTCTGCTGTTGCGTCACAGCCTTCAAAAGTGTGACTTGCTCACTTAGACGGCACCAGGACAAATTAAGGAGCACCTAACCTGTCGAGGTTGGTTTTACTTCTGGATCTGTGAAGACCCATCTGTCTTGCACTGCTACTGTTTGTATAGCATAGCGGACTTCCCCCCCGAAACTTGCAACGCTTGGAGAGCTCCTCATCACTGGCCACTGCATTCGCAGGTCGGCTCGTGTGGAGAGACGCCTACAAGAAGTTTCGAGTAGCCTGCTCGCGGGTGGTCCAGTGCCACTGCTGGAGCTGCCGCCGAACATTCCTCAGCACCAAGGTGCGACCTTTCTACTTGTAGGGTGCACAATCTAGGCCAGTCATTTGCTGACACCTGGAGCAAGCTGCCGCAAGTAACAGTCAGAGGCGAGTGTGCTTCAAGATATACTCTTGGAAAAGGTGTGATCTTGGTCACATGTGTTGTTTCATCCCGACCACACTCTTGCACGTCACTGAAGAGTATTGAGGAAACATGTGTTACTAATCACGCTGTTCGTACTGTGTGAGGTCTTTGCGGTGATCTCTGAACCCTGAGGTTGCAGTTGTGAGTGTACCTCTCGTCTATGTTCCCCTCATATCGGCCACCTTCAAAATTCATATCGCTGACTTTCCCTTCCTACAATTTCTTATACGTTAAATCCTAGAAGCAAGTTTAGACTGTAAAAGTTTCGTTGAACTATTATATTTTCTCCTTTCTCGTTTCTCAGACCATGTCGATCAGTGATTACAGGTGGAGAGCACGACATCATGGCTTGCTGGATGACCGCTATGGACGGGTCACCTGTCAGCGACTTCAATCTGAAGACCGCGCTGTGTCAAGTTGTGAGTACATCACCAATCCCTCCACCATTATCACGCGGTTCTTGCTGATGTCATGCTATCACGCTTTTCAGTCAGCCTTGTCGGCCATAATGCATGCGCAGCTGCTGCCAATTTCACATATATATCTACAACGTTTGTTTCTACTATTTGCACGTCTCATCGCATGAGCTGAGTGTGGCCCTACCGGACAAAACTCTGTGAATTTTAGGATTCAATTGCCAAGTGTGCGTCTTTATTCCAAATTCTCAGCGTATGGCTCCCATCTGCTCAGACGGCATGAGAAACAGGCCCGCTAAATGCTGACAGTGCTGTGAAGCTGCGACGACAGGCTGGCCCTCCAATGATGCCGTCAAACCCTGGCCCATTGGATGAGCCCAACTTTTGGCTGGACCCGAGCACAGTGCCAGGGCTGCAGGCGTCCTGCTCGTCTGATGCCTGCCCAGAGAGGCGCACCAAGCGCTCCCGCTTGGCACCCAGAGAGACTGTGCTAGCCCCTCAGGTGGGGTGTCTCCCATCCGAACCACGTATGTTTACTAAGAATTCCGTAGGAGTACATGAAAAGACATGATACTTGATTGTTCTTTTCGATGCTGACTGAGTGGATGTCGGCTGTCTTTTGCCATGGCGTGCTTCGGTGATCAGCAAGCCGACCATGACAGCCAACTTGATCAATTCAGTCAATTGACATGCAGGGGCGGTATGGTGGTGCCGAGGCGGAACCAAAGATGCTGCGAACACTGCAAAGAAGGCTCGATGTGACAGACTTCGACTTTTATCACGAAGTTGTTACTAGCATGGCTGATGCGATATAACAATTTAATCAGTTGCCCCCAGTGCTATATGTTTACAGTCAGTACTTAGTACTATAGGAGGTTTGAAGCGATTTCGAATTTTTTGTACAATGTGCAAGCTCAGTATTCGATTGTGGTTCAACATTTGTCGAGCGTTAGAACTAACTTCGACCTTTGACCTTTGACCTTCAAGTATAGGCTTGAGACCGTATACTGCGAAGATGCACAGATATCTGCGTGCTGACTCAGCTTTGAAGGCTTCTTTGAAAGCAGGCAACAGCACCGGTGCATGCAACACTGTCACATGCCATGATGATAGGGATCATCCAAATATCAGATTCAAGCTCTTTTGATTACACCTCCATGTGTAGTTGTATGAAACACGCATATTTGCATGTTTCTACGATCACGAATAAGCGCAACTCTCCCCTGCAACATTTACTCAATTGTGCACAACAATAGTCAACAGGCAAAGCGTGTGCGGGTGAGAGAGAGTGTGTAACACTTCATCGATGAGATGGGTTGCAATTGGACAGTGTGAAAGGTGCATCCAATGTCGATCTCGTGTCGATATCTATATCGCCAGATGGTTTTGAGGCAGTGGGTTTAGCGGTGAAAAAGTCTTATTCCAATGGCGCCATCGGCACCTTCGGTAGAATTTTTTGATATGCTTTGGTGAAAATTGACTAATTTAATTGCTGCATTGATGGACATTTGCAGTATAATATAATATCACGTCCCAGAAAGACTTTTAGAGGACCTTGCACAAACATCTGCCGGAGACTCATATCAGGGCTGGACATTGCAACCAATTAGTAATAGCCCCTTTGCGATGGTCATGCTTTCTCATTTGCATCGAGGATCGCGAAAGCTTAGGGCCCGGGTGTTTCATCATGATTAATCAATGCATTTGTTGAGGTACGGATGTAGCAGTAGATATAAGTGTATTGTATGTGTGATAGTCCTGGCCCCAAGTGACCCAGTTTAATTGTGAATACACTTGAGCAACATAGTCGCACATCTGTACTGCTGTGAGTTGTACTCGCAATGTCAGCCAGCAGTTCCGGCGGCAATACCAGCAGAAAATTTCTTTTTGATGTGCCTTATGATCTCGAGAACTATTCCCAACGTGTCATTGCATATGACACTGCGTATATTGTAAAATTCGCGTTTTTCCAAAGTTGACATCATCTGGCCGAGTCATAGTCATAATTTATGAAGAATCTAGGCTGATCATCGACATCGCTAGATATCTATGGTTGGTGGGAGGCATACTGTGATTCAGGAAACCCGTGCCATGTGTTCGAATTGCAATAGGAACTGCAATAGGAAGAGAAAATATGGCAGAAGGAAAAAGTTACGTTTGAGATTCCGATATGCAAATTTTCATGATAAAGTCAACGTCAAAATCTTATTAGCAAGGAGGCTTTGAGGAGCTGCAGAGGAGCTCCGAAACTTGCGTTTTGAAATCCCTTTGGTCAAGACTACAGTAGTTTTACATTAATTGTTGCTCTACTTGTCAAGTTTCATATGGCTCATTCAACAATGACACTAAACGTGCGACGATCATAGTGACCATTAGAATGCTAGCTTTGAACATTTTAAATTCCCTAACGTGTTTTGCATGCATCTATGCACTTTGTCGTGCAGCATTCACGACACCTGGGTTGTGAATTTATGCATTGCAAGTGCTCGCGGAACTTCAGATGACTTGCCGTCGCTGAACTTCAGATAAAGTCTTGATTGAGTTATGAATTAGGATACGCGTCTATTAGCGAGGCTTCTGAGTTGTGCTGCAGACGTGAGCACAAAAGTGAGTACTAAAGTGTGACGCTAAGTTGTGATGCATCATCGATGAGAACGTTTTGAAGGGTACAGGTACCAGCATTAAACCTCGGCAAATGCACATTGGTTGAGATCTTCTCACTTTATATACCAGCTTCCCCTAGCCCCGCTCAACTCGACATATGGCACATTGTGCACAGAACTACATATAACGTTAGATCGACTTAGCTGCTTGGCCAGCCCAGCCATCAGTTCGTCTTTATGAATATGGATATTCTCATGAGCCGAAGATATACTTTTCGATTGCCTGCGACACAAAGCGAAGACAATACACGTTACTATCTCGAAAGTTGATGTAAGAATCTGTCATAATAGAAGCCAGCCTTTCAAGTGAGAGAGCATCACCAGTGCCACAGCGTCTTCGTTATGAGTTTCAACCATGACTTCGTCCGCGACTTCTTTCAGCTGCACATCCCAGGACAGCACTAGATTACCGAGTGCATGACACATTGCTTGAGAACAAGCAGATGTAATCAGTTTACAAGAATCATTTCATCGGCAGCGCTCAGCAGAGGGAACGATGTAAAGCCGTCAAACAGCAGATTTTGCTGCGTCATAACCGAAGCTGAGAGGTGTGTCTTGCCTCGTCGACTGCATTGCCCATCGCCACACTTGTGCCGACCAACTGGAACATCTCCACGTCGTTTGGACCATCCCCAAATGCGAGGACGTTCTTCGGATCGACGTTCATGTGCTGCAGCAGCTGCTCAAGTCCTTTGCCCTTGGAGGCACCGGGCGGAAGCACCTGGAGCCTTCTGCCGCAGTCTGTCAGTCAGACTGTCCGAAGACGAACCATGGCGGTACTCCGGCAGTCGGAGCTCTGGCAGGAAGCTCTCCTGAGGCACGACAACACCTTTCGGACAGCTTGAAGAAACGGCCATCATGACCGTCAAGTCCTATCACGGAAGGTTGACCGACCAACGTATCTGCCGCAAAAAGCAAAAACCATTCCCGCCTTCTGAACGCCACTACTAGTTAGGGAGACCCGGAGTCAGTGACTTGCCTCAATCATGCCGGGTAAGGCTGCGGTCAAGGCCGCACGACCTTCGAGGGTTTTCGTGAGAGCCGTGCGACACACAGCGATTTCCTCCTGCACCCATTGTCGAGCGACAGGCGTTCACTGACACAGTGCCACTGAACTGCAATCACAGCATACAGCACCTTTCGAAGTCCACCTCTCTTATCACAGGAAGAATCCAAGTGGCTCGAACACCAAAAGGAAAAACTTACGCCTCTTCACAGCTCCTTAAATCAAGTGAAGTGAGGAAGAGAAAAGGGTTGTGCTGCAAAGTGAAAGCAAACCTGAAAGTTTTTCAGCACTTTTCAGCACTCTTCGAGATTTTGAGGCAATAAAGTAGCAACGGCAATCCAAAGGACGTGAAAAGCAGAGCACCTCGAACCAAGAGCATGAGCAATCATTGCTGCATCTGCATCAGCATACACCAACGGTAGCAACTCGGTACTCGCGAGTGGCGGGGACAACCAGTCACCTCTTCACCGAACAGAATGTATTTCTGGGCTGCAAGGCCATTATTCAACACCGAAGCCAGGTCATCTGTTGGCTCAGGGGTCGGCTCGTCGAACCACTCAAGCAGCTTCGTCCACTTGTTGGTCGTTTGCGATAAAATTCGTTCGCCACAGTAGACGGCATAGGTCAGGCCTGCACCCGATTCGATCGAAGGCACAGCAAATAGGCGTTTTGGTTGCCGAGTAAGGTTGTTCCCTCGATGCTCGATCGAAGTGGAGCATCTCTAAGGCCTGATGTTGCTGCAGTGTTACAGAGACATGGCACTACACCAATGACGTGGCGCCCTCGCTGGCACCGCAGCATGCCACGACAGTACTGCAGGCCCGGACCTCGAAGTCGGAGTTTGCAGAGCTACAAGGCGGTGACTGCGCTCATCGTGCGACCGCAATGAGTGCCGCGGGCGTCCTCCACACAGGTGACATGACACGACATCAGAGCACAGGCCAGCTGGCACGTCCTCCACACGGGTGACATGACACGACATCAGAGCACAGGCCAGCTGGCACGCACCAAAGTCGGCGGCGATCTGAAGGCCTTGGACTGCCAGCTGTGGGTCCAGATCCTGGCTGGAGAGGGTGGCACCGTCTCCATCCGAGATGATGAGCCCCTGATGGCGCACCAACAGAACCGGGTCTCAGCTACACTGTCCACACTGCACTCCCTGTCGAGAGCATACACCATGTACACTGAGTCCCTGGGAACGGTCAGACACAGCTGTGCAGAGACACTCCAAGCCACTCCGATGATGGTAGCGCGACAAGAAAGAGTGCACTAAGGGGTGTGGACATTCACATGGTGGTACTCTTGCTACCAAGAACTTGATAACGTGCCTGCTATGGATATGCTTCTACAAGGTGCATGTATCAATCTGAGTATTTCATGTAAAATATCGGTCGTATGTCCAACACTTCACCTATGTTCAGGTACTCTTTCTCTCTTGCTTTCCCAACCAGTGAAATGCATTTTGATTGCTCAAGCCCGCCAAGCTCTGACAGCAAAGCGGACGGGATTCAACTGGTGGTGAAAAGAGCAAGAGATGAAGCAACAGGCTTTCGAAGAAGACAGCAATTGATGCAGAAGTCATCAACGACACCATTGCCGCGGTATGTACGACCTACAGGGGCAAACCACTGTCTCCGACTGTGTCCTGTTCTGTGACTCCGCTGCGGGTCAGCCTGCCGTGCCAATGGCGACGAAGGCGGATCATTTGAAGCAGTCAAGGGCGACGTCACACCTGCATGAACACTCCAGGGAGGGGTGGCCCCAGCTGTGGCAGGATCGCTCTGGCCCAGGGACCCCTTGACTTCCCTGTCGCTACCACCACCTGCGGAGCCTTACGTCGAGGTCATCCCACCATGGCGCTACGCTGGCACTGACAGGGCACCTGTATCAGCGAGGTGATTGAAACTGGTGGAAGTATCTAGAGACATCCTGTCGATGCGGCAAACAAATCGGGGTGTAGATGCAGCAATATGGCCGGAAGTGCAAAGTGACGAGGATTACCAACTTCCTTGCAACCGATGATACAGGAAGGCCCTCAAGTCGACGAAACATGAAGGTGCCACCGATAATTAAGGAAGTGCAAGAGAAAGATCCTTGTCAATATTTATTCGGGATCTTGAGCTCTGAGGCCAAATGGAGGGGGATGCAAAGTGTGTCGAATATTGATTCAATTTCAATATTGATCCAGCCCGCTTACCGGAACACCGACATCCACTGCCCGGAGGACCGCTTCCCGAACCCTCGGGGTGAGCTTCTGCTCGCCGTTCTGCGAGGCATACTATCATGTGAGCAGCTTGCGGAAGCTCGAATGCGTGCTGTTTCCTTCCAACGCCCATGCCATGGTTGATTGCGAGCCCAGGTCACCACTCTGAAGTTCGCAAAGCTTATGGTACATGCATCTACAGTATGCTGGCATCAACACCATCACAATACTGGAAGAGAAACCGCGTTACACCAGCAACGTGCCATCTACATCGGTAGCGATCAGCTTTATACTGGGCGCAGCAACACCCCCTTCGCTCCTGGTAGCGTGCGCTCGAAAGGCATGCGCTTGATTGACTGCTTTAAGGCTCTGCATGCATATAGAAAAACTCAAGGGAATTCAGCAACATTCAGGCACCCGACATCAAAAATACCTGAGGTACAGCAAGCACAAGTACGATGAAATGGAGGCTTGAAGCCGGAGCTCATGGCAAACTTCGACCTGACCGTGGCATGTGCTGCCGAGTCGGTACCGCAGACGAGGGGCATCGCAGCAGCGCAGTGCGCTGCAAAGGTTCATAATTCAAGTTAACCGGTGAAATGCAAGTGTGCATGTGCAGTGATGTGCAGCGTAAATAGAAATAGCTCTGTATCACTGGCAGCGATTTGCCAGCTCTCGATTGTTTACTATAGACATAGTATGTGGAACATGTGGATTGTTGAGTTTCGGTATCAGACAAGATGTTACATCAGAATTCCAACTCTTGTGAGAGCATCAGTTGCAGAACCATCTATTGCTGATGATCGGTACATCAATCTTGTAACTGTTAAAGGAAACATTTTGCTATAGCACGTACATACGTATACGTACGTACGTATATGGCATACTTTGATTGGAGTATTCATCAATGATTATCGACGATATTGTCAAGAGGGACAATTTGTGTACCATTAGTGCATATAAGAGTCCAGACTCCACTGTCTGGCGACTTATGGTTATGAAAATATCCGTTGAAATTATCAAAAGCTTCAGCTTCAGCTTAGGCTTTGTACATTGTTAAACTGAAATGCATCAGCTTGATGCATCAGCTTCATGACCTGCCTCTTCATGAAAACATACTTAGAAGCCATGACTGTGTTGTGGATAGACATTCCCCCTCCGTTAATCTCAAGAGCACAAACATTAGTCGCTCCATCACAGGACCGACAAAGTCACAAGTACAACGTACTCCACTCAACGAGAACGGCCTACCACTGAAACTGCAGCTACAATTCGATTTCCAAAACTTAATTTGGCATGCTGAGACTGCACAGGCCGTCAATGTGACGATATGGTTGTACGATGCTGATTCACTTAAGGAAACGGACCACTAGCGATATGCCAGTCAAGAGCAAGATTAGTTCTAACACAGCCTAATCAGGGAGTACTAAGGCGTCCTGAAACTAAACTAACACTAGAGCAAATCCTTAAAACCAGCAAGAAGAAAGCAATAAAACTCTGGCTGCTCCACACTCGAGGATCAGTGGTACACCAAACAGAGTACTGAACGGTTAACGGCACAGGGCCTGACGCGATCAGACGTCACGAGCCAGCTGGCGAGCCCGCCAGATCAGCACACACGTGGCACCATGTAGGTGTCTCTCCAGGCGCCTGTTTGAGGTTGGGTTGCTGCGGCAGTGCTGCAGGCCCCCGCACCAACATGCTTCGTGCAAAGGCTTCGATCAGCGGAGTGGTGCCGCCCTGCGCCATCCTTTTGGCCCAGAGGCAGATCCAGCTGCGCTAGGCCTGTCATTCGGCTCCTCTCGAAGCGCGCCCCCATGACCTGCGTGAAGCAAGAGCTTTTGGATGCCCGAGTCAAGCACCAGCCCACCTACAAGTCGGACGTATGGGTGGTGCATGCGTGCGTGCGTGCGTGCGTGCCTGTGTGTGTGTGTGTGTGTGTGTGTGTGTGTGTGTGTGTGTGTGTGTGCGTGTGTGTGTGTGTGTGTGTGTGTGTGT
>JAULKR010171782.1:0-22647 GCA_032356305.1 Prasiola linearis
CCGACATCGAAGAAGTTGCCCCGGATCGTCGTGTTGCTCGATCCGCCGAACAGCTCGATCCCCGTATCCTCATGCCCGCCGATCACGTTGCCCGCGATGAGGCCCGAGGTGGCGACGTTCGCGAACTGGATCGCGTCCTCGACCCCGCCGCCGGGGCCGTTATCCAGCGCGACGTTGCCGGTCGCATCCGTGCCGATGTAGTTGCCGTTTATCGAGAAGCCGGTCGAAACCGCGGTGTCGAAGTGGATCTGACGCCCGCCGAGGTTGCCCGCGATCACGTTGCGCCCCGCCGCCGTGCCGTCGCCGATGGTCGCGTTCGACGCCCCGTTAGTGACGAGGATGCCCCGCATGCCATTGCCGAGGGCCGCATTCCCCGCCGCGTTCAGGCCGATGTAGTTGCCCAGGATGGTGATGCCGGTGACGCCGTCCAGCACGATCCCCTCGCCACCGTTACCGCCGATGACGTTGCGGGTCGCGGGCGTGGTGCCGCCGATGGTCACGCCGGAGGTCGAGCCGATGATCTCGATCCCGTCATCGCCATTGCCCAGGGTTGCCGTGCCCGCCGCGTTCAGGCCGACGATGCTGCCCTCGATCGTGCCGCCGACGGCGTCGAAATAGGCAATCCCGTCGTCGGACGCGTCGTCGTCCGTGCCCGAGACGAGGGTGTTGCGGATCGTGGCGTTCGCAGCATAGGCGATGACGATGGCGGAGAAATGGTTGTTCGCCCTGGCGTTGGAACCCTTGGTCGTGCCGTCGGGGGCAACGCCGATATAGGCGCAGTCGGCCAGAAAATTGTCACCACCCGAATCGGCGAAGATTCCGTATCCGTCGAAATTGGTGATCGAGACGCCGCGCAGGGTCACGCCGGCGGCCACGATGTTGAAACCCTCCGCCCCGGTCCCCGCGCCCGCGCCGTCGATCCGGATGCGCAGGTCGTGCTGGGTGCCGGTGGTCAGCTGGCCGCAGGTCGCGCCGGGCTGGGTGGAGCCGTCGATGTCGACGCCTGCATCGGTGATCTGCGGCAGGGCGGTGGCGGGGCTGATGGTGTGCGGTCCCCCGCCCGGAATGTTGAACGTGATCGCATCGTCGGCCGGGGTCGCGTTGGCATGGATGATCGCGGCGCGCAGGCTGCCCGCGCCACTGTCGCTGGTGGTGGTCACGATCAGCGGGTCGGCGGCGATCGCGGTGATATTGGCGCTGAATTCGGAGGTGATGTCGTAGGTGATGCCGCCCGTGGAGCGGGTGGTGGTGGCGGAGATGATATCGCCATCGTTCACGGCGGCATTGGCGGTGAAAGTGCCGGTGAAGGTGAGGCCGCCGCCCGGGTTGGTGTAGCTGCCGGTATCCACATGCCCCATGTGGATCTCGCCCTCGCCATGGCCGCTCGCATTGGCGGTGGTATTCTTGAAGAAGTCGATGCGATAGCCGTTGCCGTGGGTCGGCACGTCGAGGTCGACATCATAGGCGAACGCGGTCGTCTCGCTGGCGGCGATGCCCCTGAGGACCGGAAAGTTCAGCCTTTCGTTCGCCCCGGTATCGCCATCGCCGCTGTCGTTCGCGGTGAGGCCGATATTGCCCAGATCGATGCCGAGGCCGCTATGGCCGCTGATGCTGTTGTCGCCGAGGATGGCGGCGGTCGATGCGCCTGTCACCACGATACCGACTCCGCCCGAGGCGATGACGTTCCCGTCCCCCGCCCCGGCGCCGCCGATCACGATCGCTGCGGGCGCGCCGGTCCGATCCTTGATGAAAACATTCTCGTTGGCCGTGATCGGCGAGGCCGACCCGTCGGCGCGCAGGCCGAGCACGCTGCCGCGAATCGTGCCGTTGCCGCCTTCTGTCAGGAAGTTGTGGGTCGAATGCCCGGCGGAGATCACCCGCCCCGCCGCCGTGCCGTCTCCGATCGTGAAATTGGTGACATTCGATTCGAAGTCGATGCCGAATTCGGTGCCGGAATAGGTCGTGAGGCCATCCGCGCCGATGCCGACCCACGTGTTGAGGATTGTCAGACCGTCCGCGTTGGTGCGGCCAAACAGATTCGATGACGACGCTCCGGCGACGATGACGCGGTCACCGGGAGCGGTGCCGCCGATAGTCGCGTTGGTATGGTTCTGGACGCGGATGCCCCTCTCGCCGCCCTTGGCCGTCAGACCATCGACTCCGACGCCTGCGTGAAGGCATGTCCCGGTGAAGCCGGTGCTGGTGCCGAGTCCGGCGAAGAGCGAGTCCTGTCCGCTCAGTAGGGCAAGCCCGCGCAAGGTGATATGATCACCCGGTATTCTGAGGCTATACGTATTGCTCGCGGTCGTATTGCGGTCGACAGCAATGCGCAGATCTCGGTCGGTCAGCGCACCAAGGCCGTTGGTGGTCGTCCCGCAGCTTGCCCCCGGCTGGGTGCTGCCATCGATGCTGATCCCTTCATCCAGAATGTCGGGCAGGTTGGATGCGAGGGTGATCGTATGCACCCCGCCGCCCGGAATATTGAACGTGATCGCGTCGTCGGCCGGGGTCGCATTGGCGTGGGTGATGGCCGCGCGCAGGCTGCCCGCACCGCTGTCGTTGGTGTTGGTCACCACGAGGGGCGAGACGGCGGCGCTGCTCGCCGGTTCCGTCACGGCGAATTCGGAGGTGATGTCGTAGCCGCCGCCGTCGATGCGCGTGGTCGTGGCAGAGATGAAATCGCCCGGCGAGATGGCGGCGAGGGCCGTGAAGCTGCCCGCCGTCGTGCCGGGGGAAAAGGGTTCCAGCGCGCCGAGATGGATCTCCCCCTCGCCGTTCGTTTCCGACACAGTGTTCCGGAAGAAATCGACCCGGTAGCCCGCCGCATGGGCGGGCACGTCGAGGGTGATGTCGTAGGTCACGCTGGTGGTGCCGTTGCCCGCGAAATCGTTGATGAGCGGGAAGTTCAGCAGATCGTTCGAGCCGCCGTCCCCGTCGCCCGCGTCGTTGGCCGTCACGCCGTCGTTGTTCAGGTCGATGCCCAGCGTACCGTTGGAATGGATACTGTTGGCGACGATGGCCAGATCGCCCGCGCCCGCCGTGGTCAGGATGCCCCGCGCCGTCATATGGGCGATCAGGTTGTCCCGGACCAACCCCCCGCCGCCGGTATGACCAAGGACGCCGACGATCTGCGCCCCCGCCGCCGCCGCGCCGGTGACGTCCACGCCGATATGGTTACCCGTGATCGTCGCGTTCGCATTGTCGAAGAGGATGATGCCGTACTGGCCGTTGCCCGAGATGACGTTGCGCCCCGCGGCGGTGCCGTCGCCGACGGTGACGTTCGTGCCGATGCCGTCGATGGCCATGCCGTTGCCCGCATTGGCGACGATGCCGGTGCCGGAGGCGCGCAGGCCCATGACGTTGCCGAGGGCGATGCCGTTCGAGCCGTTGAAGAATTCCAGCCCGTCGCTGCCATTGCCCGACAGGACATTGCCCCCGCCGAAGGCCGACCCGACGGTGGCATTCGTCGTGTTGTCGAGCAGGATACCGTCGAACAGGTTGCCCCGGTCCAGCGTACCGTCCGCCGACAGGCCCGAATAGTTGCCGAGGATGGACACGGTATCCGAGTTCTGGACGTAGATGCCGGTATTGGCGTTGTCCGCGACCACGTTGCGCGCCGCCGCCGTGGTGCCGCCGACGGTCGCCCCGGTCACGTTGATCAGCCCCAGCCCCAGCCCCCCGTTCCCCGCCGCCGTGATACCGTCGGGCAACAGGCCGACGAGGTTGCCGGTGTAGACCGTGCCGCTGGTATTGCGCGCGATGACGCCCGCGTCGCCCGTATCGTTGTCGTTGCCGGCGATGACCGAATCGCGGATCGTCGCGTTGGATCCGGCGATGGCGACGGATTCGAAGACGGTGTTGTTCCGCGCGTTGGCGTTGGTCGTGATGTTGTCCGGCTCGATGCCGACATAACTGCAATCGAGGGTGAAGCCATCTGCCGCCGCTTCCACCTCCACTGCCTCGTGCGGGTAGCGGGTGATCGAGAAGCCCCGGATCGTCACGTTGTCGGCGCCGACGATGAAGCCGTGGGTCGAGCCGGTGTTGCGGTTCAGTTCGATCTTGATGACATGGGGCACGCCCTGGTTCACCGCGTTACATGCTGCGCCCGACTGGGTCGAGGCGTCGATGGTCACGCCGTTGTCGCTGATGGTCGGCAGGTTGGAACTGGTCTGGATGCGATGCGGCCCCGCGCCCGCGATGGCGAAGGTGATCGTCTCGTTGGCTACCACGTCGAGCATGGCCTGGCGCAGGCTGCCCGCACCCGTGTCATTGGTGTTCGTGACCACCGGTGCAGCCCATGCCTGCGCCCCGCCCACCAGGCAGGCAACCGTTGCAAGGGCCGCCATCATGCGGAGTCGTCGGCCGATTTTCTTCGCGTCGCCTTCAGCCCACACCAGTGCACTCTCCAGTCTTTGTTCACGACCAGATTTTCCCGAAAGCGGTTTACGAACCATGAATGGCGAGCAGAATTCACACGTACACGTTTCGTGTTCGCCACCTGCCTCGACCCTCCCGTTACCGCAAACGCGATGCGGTGGATCACGCGATGGGGGAATTGCCGCAAGATCGTTGTTTCCGATCGGTGCCGGACTGTCGATCTTCACCGTCGTGCGGAGGATGACAGTCGTTTCGCGGGGCGGCACGACGCCGAAGTGTAACGCCGGGTGAAACACCTTTTTCGATTCCGCGCCATTGTGATACAGCGCCCGATTATCTTCCTTCGCAAGAGCCACAGCGCCGGTAGGGGCCGCGCCGTCAACTCATCCCGGCCTCTTCGGAACCCTTATCAAACTGATTTAATTAGAAGAATATTCTCCGCATTTTGTCCGCCCCATCCCCGACCTGAAACGAAATTTTCGCAGCAAACTCGTATCTTTCGTCAAGTGGTCCAGTCCTTGCTGAGACTTACACAGGAACTGCAACGGGGAACTCACATGAAACTGCTTCTCACACTCACCGCCGTTATCGCTCTTGGAGCTGCCACCGCGCCGAACGCGAATGCCACGACCTTCGGTTTCGACGGGGGCTTCAACGACCCATGGCCCGGTGGTGGGGGCGGCATAACGCCCGGTCAGGGTATCGTCATCAACGGCGTACAGGGTTTTGGTGGTGCACAGGCACAGGCTCCCGCCTTCGACCCCTGGCCCGCGATGAACACGGCTCCCGCCTTCGACCCCTGGCCCGTGATGAACACGGCTCCCGTCTTCGATCCCTGGCCCGCACCGACCGTCGTGAATACGGCCCCCGCCTTCGATCCTTGGCCCGCAGTGAACATCGTGAACACGATTCCCGCTTTCCAGGTCCCGATTGCGGCACAGGCCCCGATTGCGGCACCGGCACCGGCACCGGCTCCGATTAGAGACATCACCATCGTCGCGCCGGGTGGCAAGGGTGGCAAGGGTGGCCAAGGCGCTTGTGGCGGCGGGGGCGGCAATGGCGGTAATGGCGGTAAAGTCACCATCACCGGTACCGGCAATATCTTCGGCAATGCCGGCAACGTCACGATCGGCGGCAAGGGCGGTAACGGTGGTAATGGTGGTAGCGGAAAATGCACCAATACCGCACCGGCTCCCGTCGTTCGTCCGACTCCTCCGGCTCCTGCGGTGAATCCTGTTCTCGGCGGTGATGCCTGGATCGTAGCGACCACACCAGGTGCAGGCGGTAGACCACCCGCCATAATTGCAGGTACGACTCCACCGGCAACAGGCGGCGGCACCCCGCCGACACAGGGTGGCACGGGTCAGGTGCCCGCTCCCGCCCCTCTGACCCTGCTGGCCGGCATGGCCCTGATGGGTGCATGGCGTCGTCGCCGCATGGCCCGTGCAACCTGAAGCACGCGATACGATAGGTGAAGGATACGCTTGGGGACGGTATGCAAGGATTCGTACCGTCCCCGAGCTTTTCAAGACAAGATATCGGGAAAATGCGCGATCACCCGCCAACAACAAGATGACACGGCCCGAAGATTTTGATTTTACTTGAATTTTCTAAAAAAAGCGTCTTGTGAGGATCGTATAGGTATCGAATAATTAATACTTTAGGTTGTAATTTTCAGGCACGAACTATTCGGTAGTCAGGTGCCCAATCATGCAAATTCTAAAGAAGTTTCGCTCTTCCGATGCCGGGAGCGTCATGGCGATGACGGCGATCATGCTGCCCCTCGTCGCGGCGGCGGCGGCGGGGCTATCGACTTCGGTAATGCGATGTCCCAGGACACCGCGCTTCAGAAGGCGTTGGATGCGGCGGCCCTGGCAACGGCCCGCTCGACCGGTGACGATGCCGAGCGCAGGGATCTGGCGCAGGCGATGTTCGAAGAGAATTTCGGGACGTGCAACAACGCTATCGACACCGTGCTCGGCGACGGGTTCGTCGAGGTCTCCGCGACCTGCGATGTCGGGACGGTGATTCTCCAGATCGTGGGGATGTCCACCATCGAGATCGACGGCTTTGCCAAGGCCGGATTCGCCGAGGCGACCGACAGCACGGCGGCCCCGTTCGATGCCTGCGTCCTGGCCCTGGTGGAGAGCGGGAGAGGCATCAACATCAATGGCACCGCCGACATCACCACCGATTGCGGCTGGCATGCGAACTCGGTCAATTCGGGAGCCTTTGGCTATAACGGAACCGGGACGTTCCGGGTCCCGACCTTCAGCGCAGTCGGAGGGGTGGGCGGTATCAGCGTCGGCGGGTTCTACGTTCAGGTGATCGAGAACGCTGCCCCGATGATCGATCCGCTCTCGACCATGCCGCCGCCACCGGAAGTGGCAGGGGGGTGCGACTACGATGATTTCAGCACCAACGGAACGGCCCCCGTGGTCGCGCGCCCGGGCGTCTATTGCGGCGGCCTGAGCACTAACGGAACGGGGAACATCACGCTCGACCCGGGCACCTACGTCATGCGCAACGGCGATTTCACGGTCAACGGCACCGGAAACCTGACCGGCGAGGATATCCTGATCTATCTCGAACCCGGATCGTCCTTCGTCGTCAACGGCACCGGATCGGTGCAGATGAGCGGGCTCAGGACGGGCGACCATGCGGGGATGGTGCTGATGCAGTCCCACGACGAGAAGAACAAGGTAGAATCCGCGATCTTCAACATGACAAACGATTCCTACGTCGAGGGGACGGTCTACCTGCCGCGTCACGACCTCGTCATGAACGGGACGAGCGACACCAACTACGCCGCCAAGTACACCAAGCTGATCATCCACGAACTGACCCGGAACGGAGAGGGCAGCTTCAAGATGGGGTCCGACTACACGGGCCGCGCGCCCCTTCCGGAAAAACTGGCGGTGACGCAGACGACGAAGCGTGTCGTCAGACTGATGCAGTAAAGGGGGAGGGCACGCCGCCCCGCCGATCCGGTGTCCGCCATCCAAGATCCCTAACCGTGCAGTACGTCTGCTCGTCGCAGCTTCACGGCACCAATCAGGGCGCCTCGACCAACATGCCCCTTACCGCCCCGTTGATCGAAGATGAAATGCCGGTACAGGCGCGACACCCAGGAAATGAAGCGGATCGTTCTGATGTTAACCAAAGCTGCATCCCGGAGTGATTTTTTCCCGTGGTTTAAAAATATGTTCAGGCGTTGGTCTTCATATCGAAATCGGGAAAGCGGCTCTGGAAATATGATGATGAAAAGACGTTTCTTGCACAACGAAGACGGGTCCATTGCCGTTATTGCCGCGCTGACCCTGTCGTCCATCCTGCTCGTGTCCGCAGGAACGGTCGACTATACGAATAACGTCCGCGTTAAGCAGAAGGCGCAGAACGCCGCCGGCAGCTTCATCCTGCAATGCGCATCTCGGGGCGGCAAGTGTAGCGAAGAGATGTTCATCGCGAACATGGGCCGCGGCATGGCCCGTATCGACGGCGAACCCTTGATCGAGCTGAGCCACAATCCCGACGACACCATTACCGTCAGCATCGATCTGAAGATGAAATCCATACTCGATTTCATGGGCATGGCCGACATATCGGTCCAGGCCGAAGCGCTGCGCTCGCCGGATGTCAGCGACGACGAGGGGGATCCCTTTGCGGGCAGCCGGATGCTGGCAGGTCTGCTGCGGCAGTCCAGGCAGGACGATCACGCAGTCGGGCGGCTACACGTCTCGACATTGATGAAGCAGATGGGGATCGAGGCGATTTATCGCCGCCCGAATACCTCCAAGCCCGCGCCCGGTCACAAGATTTATCCATACCTGCTGCGCAAGCTAGCGGTTACGCGACCCAATCAAGTCCTGCGGACGGCATTAGGGCGATGGACATCACATATATCCCCATGGCGCGTGGCTTCGTCTATCTGGCGGCGGTCGTAGACTGGTTCACTCGCAAAGTGCTGGCCTGGCGAGTATCGATCACGCTAGAGGCCGAGCTCTGCATCGAGGCACTGAGAGAGGCAATGGCGCATGGCGGGACAACGTCTTTGTCGAGCGTCTCTGGCGCACCATCAAATACGAGGAGGTCTATCTCCACGCCTATGCGACGGTCACCGAAGCGCGGGCGGCTATCGGGCGATAGAGATGGCTCGGGGAATTAAAACAGGTAGTGCCTCTGTCATACCGTGTAGCGATGCGCTGCCATCCGGCCCGCCATCGGGGCCGGACGATCGCGTCCTTTACAGAGTTTTAAGCTTACCTTCGGTACATATTCGCGACCAGAGCGTTTATCCGTACAGTGCCGAAGGACTTTTCTCATGCTGCGCATCCTCGTCCTTTCTCTCGCCCTCTTCCCGCTTACAACCGCCGCTTTCGCCGCCATAACGGTCGATATTTTCCAGGGCAAGGCGGTCGTCACGCAGGTGGGCGGCAAGGCCGTCGAACGCATCGAACCGGTCGATTCGGTCGTGCCAGGCGATACGATCGTCTATCGCTACACTGTCCGCAACGACGCTGCAGAACGGGCCGAAAAAGTCGCCGTGACGGGGACGGTCCCCGATTTCATGACCTACATCCGCGACAGCGGGGCGGCGGACGGATGGTCGATGACCGTCTCGAACGATAACGGTGAGCACGCGCCGGAAGGTGAGCTGGTTATCTACGAGATTGATGAGACCAGCCGTCCTGCCGAGCCTGGCGATATTCGGTACCTGCGCTGGATCCTGCAAGGCACCATGCCCGCATGGTCGCATCTTGTCGTGGAGTTTCGGGCGACTCTGGACAGGTAGGGAACGCTCCTTAACCTGCAGAGGGCGCTATTGCACGGATCATCGAAAGGCCGGATTTCTCCTTGCGCTGTTGATCATAATGTGTTTTCGGGATAGCGATGGTTTTAGCGGTTCCAAGCGCGGTGAACCTGTTGAGAACGCTGATACGGATCTGCAGTTCGACGACCTGCCTATCGTACTCACGGGCAATAATGCTCTGACCAAGCCGTTTGACGCAGTTCATCTTGATCTCTGCAAGAGATCGTCGATGATAACCACTCCACCGTTTCCACACTGAGTGACTAAGGCGCTTACAGGCACGCAAGGCTTCGTTTCTGACGATCGCTCCCTTCGTGCTGAGCTTCCAAGGGCAGGCGTTCTTTCGCGGCGGTATCACCGCGCCCAGCCCGCTGCAAGCTGGAGTGCCCCCGTTTCACCGGCCAGTCTGACGGTTTACGATATCTGCGCGGAACTCGGTTGGCTAGCGCATGCGCAGGGCTGAATGCGGGTGGTTTGCATTTTGCCCGTCTTCACGTAGCTACCCTTCTCGCTGTTCGTCTTCATGCGGACTTTCTTCGGCGGTCCTTTTGCATCCATCTCTTCCTGCATTTCCTTGATCATGGCGAGCTGGTCGCCCAGCAGCTTGTTCCCGGTGATCGCAGCGTGCGTGACGCGCTGGTTCTTGTCGAAGACCGTGTAAGGCAGGGAGATGCCTTTCCAACGGATCTGGAACCGGCCATCGGCGAAGGCGTAGGTGTCCACATCCTTGCCCACCAGATCGCGGGTCGTATCATTGACCTGCAGCATGTACTTCCTGCGCTCGTACATCAGCGTCAACTGCCTGCCAACATTGCGCGTGTCGCGCCAGCACAAGATATCCGCCAGACGATCCGGCTCCACATTCAATGCGCGGTGCAGGTTGTCAGGCCGCGCGGGAGGCTTCGCAAACTTCTTGTTGAACCGCTCGATGAAGCCGGGGAGGAAGGCGTTCCCGTCCTCAATGCCGGTCACGCCAGCGAGGCGCAATTCCTTCACCAGCCTGTCCTGAAGCGTCCGGTTCGCCCGCTCGACACGGCCCTTTGCCTGGCTGGAATTGGCGCAGAGTATCTCGATATTCATCTCGGACAGCGCCCGCCCGAACTGCGCCATCCCCGCGCCACCCTTGGCCTCCTTGGCAACCACGCGAAAGACGGAGTGCTTGTCCGAATAGAAGGCCACAGGGCGACCATGAGCCGCCAAGTACCGCTCCAGTGCCGCAAAATAAGAGAACGTGCTCTCCGATGGCACAAACCGCAATTCCATCAACTTCGACGTGGCATCGTCGATGAACACGAGCAAGGTGCATCTTTCCGCTCGATCTTCGAACCAGGGATGATCGGAGCCGTCGATCTGGACAAGCTCGCCATAGGCATCACAGCGGGATCGAGGCTGGTGAAAGGAACGACGCGCCGATTTATTCAGCCAGATACCCGCCGCGATCATCCACTGGCGCACCGTCTCCTGAGAGAGGCTTACCGCGTGCTTCTCTGACAACATCTCGGTCGCCAGCGTCGGGCCGAAATCCGCGTAGTTCTCCCGGATCAGCGACAGGGCGTAGTCTCGAACGCCATCACTCTTTTGATTGTTGGGTCGCCGACCCCGCGCCTTGTGCCGGATCGCACCTGCGCCCCCGGCACCATAGCGCAGCATCATGCGCTTAATTTGCCGCTAGCTCATGTCCAGCAACGCCGCAGCCTAAAGGGTCGAACAGCGACCGTCGGACACCCGCGACAACACCTGTACGCGGTTCAGTTCCCGCTCGGATACATCAGCCCCGACAAGTTCGAGGAGATCAACGCTCCGCATGGGTTAAAGAAAATAGCCTGACCTGTCCACCCCAAGGAGCGCACTCCACATTTTAGTAACAAGTACTCTTTATGTATTTCATAATTATGTTAATCATGGTGGGAATAGTGAAATGCATGGGGTATCCGGGACGACTTTGAAGCTCGCTACGGGTTTTGTTCTTGGCAGTGCCACGCTGGCGGGTGCAACTAATCCGGCGACGAGGATCAACAACGTGGTCAGTGTCGATTACGAGGTCGGCTCGGTCGGGCAGGCCACGGCTCTGGCGGAAGCGGGCTTTGTCGTCGACCGCAAGATCGACGTGCAGGTGATCAACACCAACGAGATCCCGACCGGGTTGCCGAACCAGTCCAACCAGTTGATCTACAAGATCGTGAACGAGGGCAACGACGTTCAGCCCTTCGATGTCGACGTGACCCCGGTTCTCGAATCGACGGGCGGTCTCGATTTCGGGGGCGGCATGACGCTCAATGCCAGCGGGGGCACGATCTCGGAGGGCGAATACCGCGTCTACCTGTCGGCGGATGCCACGCTCGATATCGGCACCGATACGGTATACGACCCCTCCGGTCTTTCCGCCGCCCAGTCCTTGCAGGCGTTCGACGACGGGGGCTCGACCGACGAGGTCTTCGTCATCGTCGACATGATCCTGCCCGAGAACGCGAAGAACGAGGACAAGATGCGCTTCAGCGTGGCGGCCACCGCGCTGAACCGGGTCGACGATGCCGGGGCCACCAACCTTGCGCTGGTGGAGATCACCGGGAACGGTCTTGACCGTGTCGGCGCCGCCGCCAATTCCACGGCGGTCGACATCATCTTCGCCGATGCGGCGGGGACCGCCAGCAGCGCTGGCAGCGACGGCAGCGAGAACGGCCAGCATACCGACAACGCGCTGGTGACGATCGTGTCCGCCGAGTTAACGGTCGAGAAGACAGTGGTGATCCTGAACGATCTTCTGAACCACCCGACCTTCGTGTGCGCCACCGACGGGGATACCGACCCTGCCGATACGGCGAAGGGCGCGATCCCGGGGGCCTGCCTGGAATACACGATCACGGTCGAGAACGGGGCCGGGGCCGGGGCGGATGCGACCAACGTGGCCATCGTCGACATCGTGCAGACGGGCATCACGTTCGAGGCCTTCAAGCTCCAGACCAACTGGACCACGACGGGGTACGACGACACGACCGACCCCGCCCAGCCCACGATCACGGCGAGCATCGCGACGCTGGCACCGGGAGAGACCTCGATCCTCTCCTACCGCGTCTTCATCGACTGATACCGACTCCGGCAGGGTGACAGAGCATTCGTATACCTCGTACACTACGGCGGATCGGCCGGGCAGTCCTGCTCGGCCTGTGCGTCCTGCTCGCCCCGCCGGACGGGGCCGATGCCGCGCGCCAGCCCGCCGGAACCCTGATCGGTTCGGCCACCAGCGTCAGCTACAACGTGGGGAAAGGGACCATCGAGCTGAAGGTCGAGAGCAATATCCCCCTCGTCGTCATCCAGCCCATCCGCTCCAACTCGGAACTGACCCTGCTGCGCGTGGTGGAGACCGGGGAAACCGGCCTCGCCGCCCGGATCGGCGGGGTCGCCTATGCCAGGCGACCGGAGCTGGACGAGGGCCACGTCTTCCTGAGCCAGGATTTCTCTTTTCTGCCCGAGGGATCGCGCGACGTGACGCTGATCTACAGCGGCGGATTCCTGCGCGGCGAGACGGTCTTCTTCCACCTACACGACGAGAGCATCGACCACAGCCCCGATGTCGTCGAGACCGTGCTGGTGCGGTTCGAGACCTCCTCCGGCGATCTGGAACTGTTCCGTCTGACCGCCTCCGGTCCCGCTTCCGCCGATTTCTACGGCTATGCCATGACCACGCTGCCGGATGCCATGGAGCATGGCGACGGCTTCCTGTCGGTCAAGAGCAACGACATCATCACGGCGAACTACAGCGACGCCTTCGACGGCGAGGACCGGCGGGTGCAACTGGCGGTCGTCGACCCGGCGCTGCGGGTTTTCGATGCGCAGACGGGCGTGCCGGTGGACGATGCCATCGTGCGGATCGTCAATGCCGGGACGGGTCTGGCCGCGACGGTCTACGGCATCGACGGCCTGTCGCGCATCACCGAAACCATCGTGACGGGCCGCGACGTATTCGATGTTGCCGGGAATACCTATACGGCGGGGGCGGGCGAGGCGCGCATTCCGCATCTGAAACCTGGCACCTACCGCCTCGAAGTCGAACCGCCCCTCGGGTATCTCTACCCTTCGGATCGCCCGGTGGCGGAAATCACCGGGATCGGGACCGAATCATTTCGCCTGCTGCCCGGCGCATGGGGCCGGGACTTCGAGATTTCGCAGGGCGGGCCGCCGGTCTTCGACGTACCAGTCGATTCGCGCCGCGCCCTGTTCCTGCAAAAGACCGTGGGCCGCTCGGAGATCGATATCGGGGAGACGGTCCGGTTCGGCCTGACCATGCGCAACGAAGCCGACGAACCGACGGCGGACCTGGTCCTGACCGATACCCTGCCGGAAGGATTCCGGCCTGTATCGGGAAGCCTGACCCTCAACGGCGACCCCGTCTCGCCCGTCTTCGACGCGGCATCGGGGCGGCTGACCCTTGCGGTTGGGACGCTCGCGCCGCGCGGCACGGTGGCTTTCGACTACACCGCGCGTATCGGCGTCGGCACGCGCATCGGCATGCACGAGACATCGGCCACCGCCCGCGCCCCGCTGGGCTTTCGCTCGAATACCGCGCGCCTGATCCTGACCGTGACCGATCCCTTGCAGCATGACCGCTCCTACGTGGTCGGCTCGGTCGTGACCGGGGAATGCGGCGTTCCGCACGAGACGATGCCCGGCACCGGCATCCGCGCGCGGCTGCTGACGGAAACGGGCACCCAGATCATCACCGATCGCGATGGTCGCTTTCATATCGAGGGCCTGACGACCGTGCGGCATGTGTTGCGGCTGGACGAGACCAGCCTGCCCGAAGGTGTGACGCCGCTGGCCTGCCCCGAAGACCTGCGCCCCGGCGACCGGGCCGCCTCGCGCCTGATCGACGTGAAGGGCGGGCTGATCCGCAATGTCGTCTTTCGCCTGCATGACAGCCGCTCGAAGCCGGAATCCGCCCTGCCGGTCGAAGGCGATGCCGGGGCGACGGGCGCGGGCGCGGGCGCGGCCCAAGGCGATGCCCCCGCGCAGGCGAGCGAGCAAAGCGGGTTCGAGGCGATGCCCGCTCTCGTCGAACGCCCCAGCATGGATTACGAACCCGAAGACCTGAAGGATTTCGAGGGGCTGGTCCTTGTCTATCCGTCCGGGACGGCAACGCTGAACCGCCCGCTTTTCGATGTGGGCATCGCCTATCCCTTCGGTCACAAGATCGAGCTGCGGATCAACGGTCGCGCCGCGAACGAGGACCGCTACGAAGGGATCATCGGCAACAAGACGGCGCGCGTTGCCATGCGCCAGTGGCGCGGGCTGGAGACGCCGGAAGGGCGGACCCGGATCGAGGTCGTCATGCGCGACGAAGAGGGGGAGGAAAAAGCCCGCATCACCCGGCGTTTCGACGAGACGGGCGCGCTCCAGTCCACCTCCGCCATCAGCGCCCCACCCCCTGATTCGGATGCGGATCCTGCGGACAGCAAACCCGAAACCGGCACGACGCCCCCGGTTCCGACCGCGCGCACGATTTCCGCCGACGATCTCGCGGGATTGCCCGCCAAGGCGCAGATCGTCTACCCCGCCGCCGAAACGCCGGTTCCAGGGACCACGTTCGATCTGGGCATCGCGTTGCCGTTCGGAACGGAAATCGACGTTACGGTCGATGGCAAGCCCATCGATTCCGCCCTCTCGCGGCCCAGCATCGTCAATCGCAAGGCCCGGCTGTCGCTTCGCCGCTGGTCCGGCGTTCCTTTTGGTAACGGGATCGTTAGCGTTACTGCAACGGCCCGCGGCGGGACGAAGCGACAGATCGAGCGCGCGTACACCCGTGGTCCCGCCCCCGCGCCGGATAACGCGGTCGCTGCACGGGAGAAAAGCACGACCGGGACGCAGACGGCGCAGGGCGCATCGGGCGACACGAAGAAAGCACAGGACGCACCGGGCGGAATCGACCTCGAATCCCTGCCGCGAGAGCTGCAATTCGTCTATCCCGAAGAGGATGCCAGCCTGGCCGATCCGTCGCTCCGCCTCGGCATCGCCCATCCCCTCGGAACCCGCCTGCGCGTGACGGTGGGGGGGATCGCGCCGAGCGACCTGCTGTCGGAAAAAGGGATCATCAGCCGTAAGGCCGGGCTGAGCCTCAAGCGCTGGCGCGGGATCGACATGCCCGACGGGATGACCGAGATCGTGGCCGTCACCCTCGACCGCGCGGGCAATATCCTCGATACCGTCACCCGGCGCGTCTATTACGTGACCGAAGCGGCCCAGGCGACCTTCCTGCCCGAACAATCCATTCTCGTCGCGGATGGCGAGACGCAGTCGGTGATCGCCGTGCGCCTCGTGGATTCGGCGGGCCGGCCCCTGCACGAAGGACGCCGCATCGCCGCGACGCTGGCTTTGCCCTATCGCAGCGCTCTGTCGTTCCGGCGGTTCGAGGACGACCCCCTCGCCGCTGCGCGCTCGACCCGCACCCCCCTGACGGTGGAGGAGGACGGCATTGCCCGCCTCGTGCTGCACCCGACGACTCAATCGGGTGAGGTGGACCTGCGCGTCAGCCTCGGCACCGACGAGAAGCGCCTGCGCCCGTGGATCGCCTCGGCCCCGCGCCCGTGGATCGTCGTCGGCCTCGCGGAAGGAACTGCTGGGTACACGCTGATCGACGACAAGCTGGAGGGGGACCGGGCGGATGACTGGGACGACATCAAGGTGGACGGCAAGCTCGCCTTCTACGCCAAGGGAGCCATCCGGGGCGACTGGCTGCTGACGCTCGCCTATGACAGTGAGGCCGACTTCTCGGAAGATCCCGTGAACGAGCGCATCGATCCGACCGAATACTACCCCGTCTACGGCGATGCCTCCCTGCGGACCGAGGATGCCCGGAGCCGCTATCCGCTCTATGTCCGCCTCGAACGCGATCAGTTCTTCGCGATGTTCGGCGATTACGATACCGGGCTGAACCGCACCACGCTGGGGGCCTACAGCCGTCAGTTGAGCGGGTTCAAGACCGTCTACGAAGGCAAAACCCTGAGCGTCGTCGCCTTCGCGGCGGAGGCGGATCGTCAGTTCGGGCGCGTCGAGCTACAGGCGAACCGGGGCATCGGTCCCTACGTCGCCGGGGCCGGGATCGCGCGCAATTCCGAGACGGTCACGCTGGTCACGCGCCCGCGCGACCGGCTCGATACCAGCCTGACCGAAACCATCCTGACCCCCGATATCGACTACGACATCGACTACGAGACCGGAACCGTCATCCTGACCCTGCCGCCCGAAGCGGTCGATCTGGATTTCAACCCGCGCTTCGTCGTCATCGGGTTCGAGCGGGGCGTAGCCGATCCCGGCACGATCACGGCGGGGGGGCGCGTGGCCCTGCGCGTGCTTGACGACCGCCTGGAGCTGGGCGCGACCGCGATCCACGAGGAAGGCGGCAGCATGGACGCGCGCAGCGACCTGCTCGCCTTCGACGCGACCGTCAAGCTGACCGATTCGCTGGAGATTGAGGCCGAGATCGCGGCCAGCCGGGCGCAGGACGACGGCGAGGAAACCGAGGGCACCGCCTATCGCGCCGAGGCCCGCTATCGCCGCAAACGCTGGGGCGCGCGCGTCTACGTCCACGAGGCGGAGACCGATTTCGGCGTGGCGAACCGGCCCGTCGGGCAATCGGGCCGCCGGATCGTCGGGGCGGAGATCCACGCCACGATCGACGATCCCTTCCTCCGGGACCCCGAGACGGACCGCCCCGTCACCATCGACCTGCGGGCCACCGCCACCCATGACCGCAATCTGGCCAGCGAGGCGCAGCGCGATTCGGTCGAGATCGGCATCGCGCGGATCATCGATCTGGGTGGCAATGGGTGGGACCAAGTCCGCGTCGAGCTGGGCTATCGCGGCGAGCGGGACCGTACCGCGACGGGCGAGACCGGCACCACCCACCGCGCGGTCGGCAAGACAGCGACCAGCGTGCTGGACGGGCGGGCCGTCCTGTCGGTCGAGCGCGAACAGACGATCCATGCGACCGGCGAGGTCACGACGCCCGACACCACCCGCCTTGCCCTGCGTGCGGCCCTGACCGAGCGGATCGAGGCGGCCATCGGGGTCGAGCTGCTCGACGATTCTCTCGACGATGCCAATCTGACGGCAGGTCTGAGCGCGACGGCATGGAAGGGCGGTACCGTCGAGGCGGGCATGACCGCTTCGCGCGGGGCGGGGTCGGGCGCGGGCGATCGGATCAACGCGACGCTGGGCGCACAGCAGGACATCAAAGTGACCGATTCCCTGTCCGTCACCCTGCGCGCGGGGCGGACGCAGCCCCTCGCGGGGTCCGATTCGCCCGTCGTGAACGCCCTGTTCAGCCAGGCGGCGGGAGAGGCTTTCACCACCCTGTCAGCGGGCGCATCCTACGAGGCGCGGGGATGGCGGACCTCGGTGCGGGTCGACGGCCTGCATTCGGAGGACAGCCAGCGGATCGACGCGCGCGGGGCCGTCCTACGCGACGTGTCCCACGGGCTGAAGCTCGCCGCCGCCTTCGATACCGGCACCGTGCGGACGGATGACGGGACCACCGATACCTACTCCCTGACCCTCGCGGGAGCCTATCGTAGCGCCGACCGGCGCACGAACGGGTTGCAGCGGCTGGAAGCCGCGATTGCCGGGGACGGCACGCGAACGGCGATCCATTCGCTGTCGCTGGCCCATGATCTGACAGCCCGGCTCTCGCTCGCCGGGGTCCACGCCCTGCGCTTCTCCGACAGCGGGGAAGGCGATACCGGCTCCGGCGCGTTCACGCAATTCGTGGGGGGCGATGTCTACTACCGCTTCCTCGACAACTGGCGCGCGGGCCTGCACGGGGATACGCTGGCCAGCCTCGACGGCAGCGAGGCCAAATTCGCCTTTGGGGCCTCGGTCGGGTACAGCCCGCGCGCGGGCATGCTGATGACCCTGGGCTACAATATCGACGGGTTCAAAGACGCCGATTTCGCAGATACGAACCATACGGAGCAAGGCGCCTACCTGCGCTTCTCGTTCAGCTTCGACGAAAACGATATCGGCCTGCTCCTCCCCAGGTTCGTCGGCGATTTCTTCCGATAGATAGCCATGATTGGAGCCGCCCGCCGCCTGGTAACCCCTTCATGCCAACGCTTACAACGAAGTACCATCCATGCCATACTCGCGCCGTTCCCGATTCCACTTGGGTCATTCCGCTCCATCGCGCTCTCCAAGTCAGGCCACGAAGCCGCTACTTGGCAGATAGGAGAATTCGCTCAATTTTCAGAGCAGCACAGGAAGCCAGTTTGACCGTTCGCGCCAGTTGCGGTGAAATAGCGCGAAACTGTCATCGGTATCCAGTCTGTTCACCAGATGAAGATTGGTCGGAAATACCAGCCCTTCATACGGTTATGAAGGGTCCGTCTGCATAAAGGTACCGAAAGTCCCACAGGATTTGTCTACGGCTGATGTGTGTCGGCGTGTTCGTTTCTGAGCTGTTTGATGCGATCTGGCGGGAAGTATCGGTATAAAGCGGTTCTCCCGATTTTGAGTTGATTGATCACGTCGCCGATGAAGGGGTCGATGGCGTGTGGGGGCGGATTTACAACATGCTTTCGTCTTTAGGTTGCGGTTGCCGCAACTCTGAGACGATTCTAGAGACGGTTGCCTGGGAGACGCCGTAGAGACGGGCCATCTGTGCTCCAGTCTTTCGGCCCGAAAGGACGTTCTCGGCAATATCGGTTCGCTGGTTTGGCCGAAGTTTCTTACGCCGCCCTCCGATGTGGCCTTCGAGGCGGGCGGCGTCGAGACCGGCTCGTGTGCGTTCGCGGATCATGGCGCGCTCGAACTCGGCGAAAGCTCCCACCATTTGCATCATCATGCGCCCGGCCGGAGTGGTGGTATCGATGGCTTCGGTGAGCGAACGAAATCCTGCCCCTGCGTCATCGATCTTCTCGATCAGCGCCAGCAGATCCTTGAGGGAGCGGGAGAGGCGGTCGAGTTTCCAGACGACGACGATATCATCCTCGCGCAGCTGGTCGATCATCCTGTGCAGTTCGGGGCGGTCCCAGCGTCCCCCGGAGGCTGCTTCGGAGTAGACACGCCCTACACCGGCCTGTTTGAAGGCCGAGAGTTGTAGCGCCTCGTTCTGGTTATCACCCTTCGAGACGCGGCTGTAGCCGATGATCATCGCGCCTCCGGCTTTCGCAAACGACCGTTTTCGACCGGTAGATTTTGGCAGGGGGTTTTTGATCATTGTGGTACGATATTTGTATCTATCCAGAGGCAGTTAAAATTTCGCCTTTCGCCTCTTGATCAAAATCACATCATCCCGTGAATTTGGTAGCGTCCCACATCTCCAGTTAAGGCTATATCGATAATTATCGCCAATAATCGAGGCTGCCGCTTTGGCACATCTAGGTTATTTTGATGATGAATTTCTCGAAAAATACGTCAGGATCGGTTGCGATCATCGCCGCTCTCATCCTCCCTCTGATCCTTCTAGGCGCAGGGGGCGTGATCGAGATGAACAACGCCATGAATGCGCGCTCGGCGGGGCAAAAAGCGCTGGATGCAGGTGTGATCGCCGCTGCCAGATCCCTCGCCTCGGGCGCGGATGATGCCGTTTCCAAGGCTCGGGGGGAAAGTATCCTGCGCGCCAATCTCGTGGGTGTGGATACCAGTAACCTCGATCTGACCATTGACATCGAAACGGACGGAACGGTGAAGGGAACGCTTTTGGGCAGGACCAAATCGTTCTTCACTACAGTCATCTTTCCAGAAGGGATCGCGTTTGACGCCTTTTCCAGCGTGAAGGTAACGGCGCAGCCCGTCGACATCGCTCTGGTGCTGGATGTGAGTTCGTCAATGAAAGCGACCTATGGTGGCGGCACGGTCCTGTCTGAAATGCAGGCCGCCGCCGTGGCGTTCATCGATGAGCTTGAAGCAAGCGGCGCGGATGCGCAGGTCGCCGTGGTTCCCTTTGCCCAGACTGTCAATGTCGGCCCCTCCAATTCCAGTTTCGTGACGGGGACTGATCACTCTTTCTTTGCCAGCGAGGCTTGGGCGGGATGCGTGTTCGAGCGACCGGGGGCCAACCGTCATTCGGATGCGTTCGACGGGTCCGAGACCGGTGATGCGGGCAAGTGGCATGCGTATATCTGGCCACCCGAGCCGGATGTGTACGGACAGCCCGGTGCCGGATACAACTACTGCATGAACCCCGGCAATGGAACCGGCGATGCCTATGGCGCGCACTCGGTACAGCGGATCAACTCACTGGATGCCGATTTCCCGGACCGAAGCCAGCCGGACAGCCCGTGGACCCATGGCCCCAACATGAATTGCACGCGCCATCCCATCGCGCCGCTTACCAGCGATCTTGCAACCGTGCGGGCCAAGGTCGCTGGTCTGACCTCGCCCACGAATCTCGGAACGATCATCGCGCCGGGGATCGCTTGGGCGCGGAGGGTTCTATCGCCCGGAGCGCCCTTTACCGAAGGCGGTGGATCACGCGCGGATGCCAGAAAGATCATGATCGTGCTGACGGACGGTGAGCAACGCACCAATGGGGAAAGCTGGGCTGTCGTCAAGAATTGTAGATCGTATCGACACAGCGGCGGCTCCAATTTCTATTTCGATCCTGCCTCGTTCAAGCTCGACGGTCTCGTGTTGAACGGAAACGGCCCGGTCACGGTGATGACGCCCTACGGGTACATTCTCGACAGTGATCCACTCAGCAATGGCGATGGGACGTTTGCGAGAGAGAACGAAAACACGGACGCGCTGACCACCGATGCCTGCAATGCTGCCAAGGCGGATACGGGCATGGAAATCATAACGATCGGGGTCACGAATGAAACGGCCCCTGGTTCGCGAATCTACACGCTGCTCGAGAATTGCGCGAGTTCGCCGGACGATTTCTTCTATGTCGAGAATGCGGGACAACTCGCGAACCGGTTCGAAAAACTGGCGAAGTCGGTTTCCGGATTGGCGATAAGTCGCTGATTTTCTGCGAAATGGGGCGCACGGGCGAGCGGTTCACGTTGGATATCTGCTCCGCGCAAACACGGCATAATGGGGTTCAACCCAACAAAGGTACCGAACCCACCACAGTGTTTTCGGGAGGCTGCTGATTTATAGCGGTTTCTGGCGGTTTGGCGGCTCTCAATCCGGGGGGATGATTTCGGGTGGATTTTTGGGAGGCAAGACGCCTGTGGCGTCCTGAAGCTTTTCGTCGGAGAAATCGTACTCGCCGAGCATGTTGATATGGGCCCATGCGATCGGGGAATGAGTGGCGATGGTGCGTAGAAGCTGGTCGCGTTCCTCGGGCGTTTTGGCCTGTTCGAGCCGCCGGGTGAGGTAGAGATAATTCCAGCAAATGATGCTGTTCTTGATGAGGCGGTTGCAGGCCTCTGCGATCTCCTGCTCCTCTTTTTCGACCTGCGCGAACTCACGTGGATTGCCGACTGCGACGGCACGCGTGAAGCGGTTGGCCAGTTCGACCTTGTTGAGCTGCTTCTCGATTGCCTGCCGCAGTTCGAGATCGTCGAGATAGCGCAGGATAAACAGGGATTTGACGAACCGGCCGAACGCCTTCATCGCCTTGTAGAGGCTGTGCTGGCGGGAATAGGAATTCAGTCGCCGGAAGATTTCCGAGGCGGGGGCTTCCTTGAGTTTGATGGTGGCGACTAGGCGCAGCAGGTCATCCCAGTTCTCGCGGATAGCGGCTTCGTTCACGTATTTCGTGGGCGCGATCGTCCAGTCGGTGCCGTCCTTCCGGCGGCTGTGGAAACGATAGAGCTGCTGTTTGCCGATATTCTTGATCCTCGGTGCATAGGACAGGCCGAGGAGATGCGTAACGCCGAAGACCGTCTCGTTGTAGGGGTCCCGACACACTTTTGGTAAATCTCCTACATAAGCGGACGTATGGAGAACGTGGTTTGGGTGTCGGGAAACATGTGTTTCCCGTACAGGGAAGCTGACCTGTTTGATCGGGGCAGGGCGATCTATCTAGCGCAGATGCTCGATCACCAACCCATCGATCTTCACGTTCTTCCATTCCCGGTCAGTGGTCAGCACTGGGCAGGCTAGCGCAAGTCCAAGCGCCATGCAGGTCCGGTCGCCTAAGCCGCGCCCATACTGAGCTGTTTCGCTGACAAGAAGCGCGCTTGCGAATGCAGCTTCGGAATCGTGAGGGCGGATATCCAGACGCAGGTTTTCGAGGATTTCACGGATTACATCGATCTCGAAGCCGCGCAGGAGCAGGGCTTTGATAACCTCCTGAAAATTGACGGCGGATATGACGGCATTCCCCAAATGCTCGGCAACACGATCGGCTCCGGGCTCATCTCGTACGAGAGCAATGACAGCGGAGGCATCCAGGACAACAGATGTCATGGTCCGGTCGAGCCTTTGCTCGAAACTGCATCGGCCAGATCGTCTTCGCGTTCCTCTGCATCCGTTTCCGCGCGACGCTCTGCCAGGAAGTCATCGGCGGACTGGTCGTT
>JAULKR010171893.1:0-75077 GCA_032356305.1 Prasiola linearis
CCTGAACAAGCAGCGGTGGGGCGCCTACACCAAGGGCAACGTCAAGCAGGCACCGGGCATCTACGGCGGCCCGCCCGGTACCGGGGACTTCGCCACCGAGGACCGCGTCGGGCTGGAGTACCGATCGCCCTACCCCGATATCGATCGATGATGCGAACCGGATAGCCGGGCACTGGAGGGGGTCGCGATACGGTCGCTGTCGGAGAGGCCGTGCAGTCAACAATCGTGCCGGATACCGGCACCTCGACCGGACCCGGCGCCGGGCGTGTTTGTAATTCGGCGGCACGCCGGTTCAGAAAATGCGGTGTCGCGACGATAGCGGTGGACACGATGGCCATGCCATCACGAAACCGACATCAAAGGCTCCCGCACAGATGACCCGTGATCGATATCCCCGGCACACACGTTGTCGGGTAGCCCTTGTCGCTTCCGCCGTCGCGTGGGTGCTGGGAGCCTGTCAATCTTCGGAGTACGACGTCGATACGCCGTCGAAAGGTACCGCATCCGTACCGCTCGAAGATACGGTGCCCAGCTCATCGACGGATACCGTGTACAGCCCCTGGATGGAGTTCGACGCCAGGAGCGGATTGGCTACCCGCGTCCGGCAACCGGGTACGGGTCTTCAATTCGTTTCCACCGCCTTCACCGGCACCGAAGCCACTGTCGAGGAGGACAGGGCGGTCAATATCGTCTGGTCGTCCCGGGCGGAATGGCACGGCAACACCTTTGCAGTCTATCGACTCGACACCGGTATCAGGCTGCAGAACGACCGTCTCTGCTACGACGTCGATCCAGGTGGCAGCGTCGGCTACACCTTGCTCGGCACGACCACGGATCCGATGTTCTCGGACACGACCGCGCAACCGGGAACACGGCACGAATATCTGATCGTGAACAAGGGCCTCGACGGAACGGAAGTCGCGGTTACCGGTCGCCTGGTGGTATCCATGCAGGAAGCGATCACCCTCTTGCAGCAAGCGCAAGCGAGCGGAGGCGTCGATCCGAGCAACGCGCCGACAATCGACGCAGCCCCGTCCGACGTGAACTTCAGCGCTCTTCTCGCCGCCGTGATACCGACCGCATCGATTCCGACCGACGCGGTCGAGCCGGCACCGATAGCGCCGGCACCCTTGCCAGCCGCATCGACAAGGCCGACCTCCGAGCAACTGCCACCGGATGAACGGCCGGTCGTGGCGGCCAGGTTCGCTTCAGCGTGCGGCCCGGACGCGCAACCGTTGCCGGTCGACAGCGCGAGCCCCCTCCTGAATCGGATGAGGAACGGTCCGGCGCAGTTGAGCGCCGTGCACGAAGCGCTCGATGGCGAGAGCGCAACCATCCGCTGGGCCTACCAGGGCAACGATGCCACCCAGTGGTACGTGAAGATCGGCACGGTCGATGAACCCGAGCGCTACCTGGCGGGCACGCGTATCAGGAACCCGCGGGCGCGCTCGCTGCAGATCGCGAGCCTGCCGGCCGACGGGGGCGATGTGCGACTGGAAATCTCGCGCAAGAACCTCCAGGGCGACTGGGTGAGCGAATCCTTCACGGTCGATGCGGCAACGATCACGGATCGTGACGACAACACCTGGTCAGGCAGCAACGGTTCGGTACGTCTGGCCACTGCGCACGAAGCGTTCGACGGCGCCAGCGCGACGGTCCGCTGGGCCTACGAGGGCAACGACGCCACCCAGTGGTACGTGAAGGTCGGCACGGTCGAGGAGCCCGAGCGCTACCTGGCCGGCACCCGCATCAGGGATCCGCAGGCGCGTTCGCTGCAGATCGAGGGCCTGCCGACCGACGGGAGCGCGGTGCGGCTGGAGATCTCGCGCAAGAACCTGCAGGGCGACTGGGTGAGCGAGTCCTTCACGGTCGATGCGGCAACGGTCGCGAAGTCCGAGAGCGACTCCGGACCGGAGAAGGCACCCGCGGCCAAGCGACCGGCAACGGATGCCGGCGGGCAATGGGACATGACCATATCGCCCCCGCAGCTCGACGATCCGCTGAGGATCGTCCTGTCGACCGATTCATCGACCAGCCACTGGGGTGACTACGATCGTGTCGGCTGCGAAGGCAGGGTTCACCGCGTCAACGTCCCGGACGGTCGCGATGCGCTCATCACCATGGACCCGGACTCGGAGCCGCTACGCTACCCGATCCACGTGACCGGCGGGCACGACGTGCACCTGCGCGGCCTGGAGGTACGCACCATCGTGCAACCGGGCTGCGACGTCGGCGAGGCGCATCAGGTGGGGGTGAGGACGCCCAACATCCACCCGCGCCTGCCGGGCGGCAAGGTCTTCCGCCTCCAGCAGAGCGGCACCACTTTCGTCGAGGGCGTGGACATCGATCTGCGTGGTCAGGAATCGGACTGCTTCGTGATGCGCAACAAGCCGGGCATGACCCTGGAGCAGAGCATGCGCCAGCGCCACATGCACATCGTGAACACGCGCTGCACCGGCATCGAGGGGCTCGACGACTCGCCCATCGGTGACGGCATACACGGCGATTTCTTCCAGAACCAGGGACGGGCGGACAACATGAACTCGTTCATCATCGAGAACATCACCTACTTCACCAGCCAGAACGGCATCACGTTGCACGAATGGAACGGCAAGCGGGGGTGGCCGAAGCTGTTCAAGATGCGCAACGTGAACTACGGCTGGGACCTGCGCTATTCCGACGATGACCGCTACGAGCAGTTCGGCCTGGCCTTTGGCGCATACGGTCACACCATGGAGTTCGACAACGTCTGGATCGACGATCCGCGCGGGCTCAACTACGGCATCCTGAACAAGCAGCGGTGGGGCGCCTACACCAAGGGCAACGTCAAGCAGGCACCGGGCATCTACGGCGGCCCGCCCGATACCGGGGACTTCGTCACCGAGGACCGCGTCGGGCTGGAGTACCGATCGCCCTACCCTGACATCGATTCATGAAGCGGGTCGGGTGGTGGCACCCTGTTGCCCGCGCACACGAAGGGTGCGCGCCGGTACCCCGCCGACGATGGTGTAGGCGGGCACATCGCGATTGACCAGCGACTGTCCGCCGATCACCGCGCCGCAACCGACGTGCACACCGTCCAGCAGCTGGGTGCCGGCACCGATCCAGACGTTGTCGTCCACCCGCACGCCGCCGCGAGGTTGAACGGCCTGGGACTTGAAGGTCCGGTCGAGCGCTTCGGTATCGTATGGGCCACTACCGACCAAGTAGGCGAAAGCGCCAACGAGCACATCGTCGCCCAGCCGGACACCGCTGCCCTCGGCACCGTGCAGCAGGCAATTGATACCGATCAGGCAGCGATCACCCAGACTGATGTCGCCGTTCTTGCACGACAGCGTGGCGTTGCGGCTGAGCATCGCTCCGTCGCCGATGCGAATGCCTGTGTTCTCGTCGCCCTTGGCGTCGAGCGTGACGTTTTCGTCGAACACCACATCCTGGCCGATGTGGATCTTGCGTCCGTGCCGGATCGACAGGTTGCGCCCGAAGATCACACCGCGCCCCACCGAGCCCAGGATGCCGGGGTAGGACCACTTGCGAAGCAGCAACCCGAGAGCCCCCGGCAGGGAGCCGAACAGCAGCACGGTGAGCTCGAAGCGCACCGCGTACCACAGACTGTCGTTGCCGATGACCAGACGCTGATAACGACGAAAAGAGGAAGCCTGCCCACCGGTCACCTGGTCATGCAGCGTTTCCTTGTGCTCGCGGTCGGTCGTCTCCGACCCCTCGTCCGCACCCTGCGTCATTGCACCGCCTCTGCGGTACGCCGTTTCCGGTGCACCGGCCCTGATGATTCGCTCGTGATCCCATCAGCGGAGAAATTGACCAGCGAGCGCACCTGGTAGCTGTGCTTTCGACCGGTGCTGTAGTAGATCCGCACGGACAGCTCGCCGATCAATCCGATGCTGAAGAATTGCACGCTCAGGATGGCGCACACGATCGACAGAAAGGTGAACGGGTTGCCGGTCACATCGAAGCCCCAGCCGATCTTCATGACCAGAGCCGTCAGTGAGCTCAGGACCGCCAGCACGCCGACCACGAAGCCGGCCATGCCGAAGAACTTCATCGGGCTGGCGAAATAGCGTGTCATGTACTGGATGGTGACCAGGTCCAGCAGCACGCGGATCGACCGCCCGATGCCATACTTCGATTCACCGGCCACCCGTGCCCGGTGCTTGACCTCCACCTCGATGCAGCGGGCACCCAGGTTGCTGGCAAGGATCGGAATGAACCGGTGCATCTCGCCGTACAGCTCGATGTCCTTGGCAACCTCCGACCTGACCGCCTTCAACGTGCAGCCCAGATCATGAATCGGAAAGCCGGTGGCCTTCGAGATCAGCCGGTTGGCGAGCAATGACGGCAACTTGCGGGAGACGAACTTGTCTTGGCGGTTCCGCCGCCAGCCGTGCACCAGATCGTAGCCGTCATCCAGCAATCCGAGCATCATGGGAATGCTGTCCGGATCGTTCTGGCGGTCCCCGTCCATGGTGACGATGTAATCGTTGGCCGCGTGCTGGATGCCGGCGTGCATCGCTGCGGTCTGGCCGAAATTTCTCCTCAGCAGCACCAGCCGCACCCGCTCGTCCTTCGCGATGTCTCGAAGCACCTCGTGGCTGCCGTCGCGCGAACCGTCATCGATGAACAGCACCTCGAACTGCCGTCCGGTGCTGTCCATCAGATCGCGCAGCTCTTCCCACAACGGTCGGATGTTCTGTTCCTCGTTGTAGATCGGCACGACGATGGACACGGAAGTCGTGCCGGGTTTGCTGCAATCGGTCATGAAACACAGGCCTGTACATTCGGTCTGACGGAATCGGTGACGCCAACGCGACACGTAGCCGCCGGGCGTGCCGGTATCGTGCGGCACCCGGGAAGGGAATTTTGCATCAATGGTACCGTTTGACACACGGTCCGACTGCGGGACGTTTCCCACTTGAGGGAAGCGGCGCGAGCCCTTCGCGAGACTTTGCACTCAGTCGCGCTGGCGCTGACCGATGATTCGCGCCGGGACGCCACCGACGATGGCTTCAGGCGGCACCGTGTCCAGCACCAAGGCTCCGGCACCGACGATGGCGCCCTGTCCGATGCAGATGTTTCCGCACAGCGTGGCACCGAAACCGATGAAGTTGTCACCCTCGAGCACCACGGTGGACGGCGGCAGACGACCGCTCAGATAGGCGCTCTGGCCGGTGCGCAGGTCGTGATCGTGCCCGATGAAGGACACCCGGCTCGAGAGCAGGCAGTGCTCACCGATGTGCACGTTGGTCTGCGACAGGAATTCCGCCCCGATCGATACGTATCGCTCGATCAGCATCGATTCGGGAACAATCACGCGACTGCCGGGACCGATGGCGGTACCGGCGGCGAAGCACGTCTTGCCGGGATTGAGAACGCGTATGCGCATCAATCGAACGGCGCGAACCAGCGTGCGGATCAGGACCACCGGGCGCGAGACCCGTCGGTGCGGTGAACGCTCATCCATCGATGGCGGCCTCGACGCCTGCCACCATCGCCTCGACCGAGTACCGCTTGCGGCAATGCACCGCCATCGGCTCGAAACGCGTTCGCCAATCCGCCCGCTGCGCGTGCAACCGCACCATCGTGTCGGCCAACCGGGCCACATCGTCGGTGTCGAAGAACACCGCGTTGAACCCCTCCTCCAGCGCTTCGATCTCCGGCGCATGAGGCTCGTCACGCGAGACCAGCACCGGTCGACCAAAGGATAGGCTCTGGGTGGCCGACAACCCGACGTATCCCGGGGAGACCGAGAACAGGCTGGCAGCGTAGAGATCGCGCAGCTGCTCCGGGTCGCCCACGTGGCCGTGCAACCGGATGCGCTCACCCAGTCCGGCTTGCGCCACGCACGCCTGGATGGCGGCCCGTTCGGGGCCTTCGCCCACCAGGTGCAGGCACACCGTATCGGGCAGCCGGCCGGCCGCGGCAGCGAATGCCCGGGCCAGCACCAGCGGCTTCTTGTCGGCCACCAGTCGTCCGACGTAGACGAAGTCGTCACCCTTCGGCTCGGCGGCCACGATCTCGCTGCGCCGGTAGAGCGCGTTGGTGGCGACGTGCAAGGATTCGGCCGGAAATTCCTCGCTGCGGTGCGCCAGCAACTCCTGCTTCTGACTCCGCGTGTACAGCAGCAGCGCATCGGCGGAGCGACGCAGGCGCGACCGTAGGCCACCGGTACCGCCGCTTGCGCCCACACGCGCCCAGGCATGCCCCCACAGCACGGTACGTCGGCCCAGCAACCGGCGCAGTGCGATCAGCATCCAGGTGTGCAGCAGCCGCGGGTTGAGTTCCAGGATCGCGACATCGGCACGCAACACGTCGAGGTAATCCAGCAGCTGGAAGCCTGCCCGGTCACGGTAGAGCCAATTGATGGCGGGGCGTCGTGCCGGGTGAGCGAGGATGTAGGCGCTGGTGCGCGTGGTGCCACCAAAGTATCGCTTGCCCACGTGCAGCCGGATGTCGTACCGGCCTTCGCTGCGCTCCATCAGGTGCGCCACGAACGTGTCGCGGTAGTCACCCATGCTGATCTGCACCACGGCGACCGTCTTGAGCCGCTTCGTGCCGGCAACCCGGTGCTGGACGACCGTGTTCATGAATGGTGTACCCCCCCCGCTCTGATGACAAAGTCCCGTTCGGTGCCCGGCTTCACGTGGCGGCGGACCGTCCCATGCATACTAACTCGCAACGCCTTGGCTCATCGTGATTCCCGTCTTCGTGCTGATACGTCCGTCGATCAATCATCCGTTTCCTGCCGGTCCGCTCCCGGCGCTGCTCGCGGCCCTGCTCGGTATCGTCATGGTCATCGTGCTGGCACTGCCGCTGCTCGACCATCCGCCCGAGTACGACGAACTGCTGCATGTGCTGGCCGCGCGCGGCGTGGACCAGACCGGCACGCCGAGCATTGCCGACGGCACCTACGAGCGCGCCAGGCTCTACACCTGGATCATCGCGCACGTCAACGGCACGGGACTCGGCGAGCTTGTCGGTGCCAGGCTGCCGGCACTGGCCGCCGGGGCTGCACTGGCTGCGCTGGTCGGTGCCTGGATCGGCTGGCGGGTGGGCTGGCTGGCGGGCATGAGCACCGTGGCGGTCCTCGCCATCTTTCCGGTCGCGTTGCACTCGGCGGTGCTGGTGCGTTTCTACACCCTGCACTCGCTGACGACGTGCGCCTTTGTCATCGGCGTCTACGAGCTGTCGCGTGCCACGCGCTGGCAGCGTCCGGGGGCTGCTGTCACAGGACTGATCCTGCTCGCACTGCCGGCGCTTCTCTACCTGGGCTGGCAGCTGCACGAGCTGACGCTGATCGCGTTGCTCGCAGCGCTCGGCGCACTCGGTGCGGTGATACTGCACGATGCACGCGTGCCGTTGAACCGGACGCTGCGCCGCCATCCCCTGGCGGCCGGCGCGGTGCTGGTCGTGGCGCTCGCGGCGCTCGTCCTGATCGCCTGGCAGGCGGATGCGGTGGAGCTGCTGCGCGGCGCACCGGCGCCCTGGTCCGACGGGCGGGCGAACTACGTCGGGTTCTACCTCGGCGCGCTCGGGCACCAGATGCCCTTCTTCTGGCCAGCGTTTCCGATCATGGCGGTAGCCGCGCTGTTCGGCCGACCGCGACTGTCGCTGTTCTGCCTGGTGTTCGTGGTGGCCGGACTCGCCGCCAACTCGCTGGCGGCGCAGAAGGCGACACGCTACGTCCACCAGCTGCTGCCGTTCGTGTGCGCCTTGTGGGGCATCGGCCTGCAGACCCTGATCCTGCACGGTGCGCGTGCCATCGCGATGCCGCGTGGCCTGAGCGTACTGCCGGTGGCGTTGGTACTGCTCGCAGTGGTCGGCTTCTCGATCAGCACCACGAACGAGGTTCGGCGCTCGCTGAAGCTGCTGCTCGGCCAAGGGGTCAGCGACGACACCATCCCGGTGCTCGACGAGCCCGACTGGTCGCGCGCCGTCGACGTGCTTCAGCCCTCGATCGATGCCGGCGACACCGTGATCGTGTCGAGCGGCGTGAAGGGCCTCTTCTTTCTCGGCGACTACGATCTGGAACTCAATGCCTCGGTGGTCAAGGAGACCGAGAGCGGCGACGAGTTCGGTGTCGACCCGCGCTCGGGACGCCGGGTCATCGGCAGTGCGGAATCGGTGCGCCGGACGATCGCGGGCGAAGGGTCGGAGCTGTTCGTGCTCGAGACCCGCAAGCTGAACCAGCCCTACGGCACCGATACCGAGGTGGTGGGCATGCTGAATCGGCGCTGCACGCCGGTGATCGTACCGCCGAGCGCCGGTCTGTCGGTCTGGCGATGCATCTGAAACGGGCGCACCGCCGCCGAGTCAGGCCTTCGATCCGCCGCCACGCAAGGTTCCGGTGACCCGATCGAAGAACGGTCGGTCCACCAGCAGATAGGCCAGGCACGTGAGCGCCGCCACCGTGGCGAGCACGGTCAGACGCCACAGCGCGGGCCAATCGGCCACGAGCCGATCCGCACCGGCGGTACTCGCCACCACCGCCAGGCTCAATGCTCCGGGAGCGAGCAGGGCCCGGTACAGATCCGTCGCCTGCACCGGGCCGGCGCGTCCGACGAGATGGAACCCGGCTGGCAGGATGAACAGGTAGAACACCAGGCAGTAGCTGATCGCGACACCGAGTGCGCCCCAGCCGATACCGATGGCGAAGGCGCCGAAATGCGCCAGGCAGCCGAACACGCCCCAATGCAGATAATCTCTCGAGCGACCCTGGCTGATGTACAGCCAGCCGAGCGAGCTGAACACCGATTGACCGAGCCCGGCGATGCCCAGCCAGGCGAAGATCGGCACCACCGCGCTCCATTGCGGCCCCAGCAGCAGACCGATCACCAGATCGTTGTGAAATACCGCGAAGGCCGAGACCGGCATCGATACCAGCAGCAGCAGCTTCAGGATCGTCAGATAGGCGCGACGGTAGCGGTCCGGATCATCGAGCAGGCGACTGAGCGTGGCGAGCGTGACATTGGTGAGCGGTGCGTTCAATTGCCGGATCGGTGCCAGCAGGATCTTGTAGGCACGATCGTACAGGCCCAGTTCCTCGTAACCGCGCTGCCAGCCGATCAGGAAATTGTCGGCCGAGCGCGATACGTAATTGATCAGGTTGTAGCCGGTGACGCTGGCGCCGAACCGCGCCTCGGCCGTGCTGGCGCGCACGTTCGAGGGCCCGGAGGGCAACCAGCGCACCTGGAGCAGGATCAGCAGGGAGCGGCACAGCGTTATCGCGAGCACCATCCACACGAGCGCCCAGTAGCTGCGTGTCAGCACCGCGACGGTGATGCCGACGCCGGTACCGACCAGGTTGGCCACCACCTCGATCAGCGACAGCCGCAGGTTGCGGTAGGTACGGATCATCAGCGCACGGTGCTGGCTGGACGCCCCGGAGGCGATGAACATCGGTGACAGCGCCGCAACGATCGCGAGCTGGCGCGGATCGTCGAGCACCCAGGCGACCACGGGCGCCATCGCCAGCGTCAGCAGCGACACCACCAGCCCCACCGCCATGGACAGCCAGAACAGGTTCGAGACCGATTGCTGGCTGATGGACGGGGACTGGATGGTGGGCAGCTCCAGACCGGCGTTGGTGAACAGCGAGGCAAAGCCTGTGAATACGGTCGCGAAGACCACGAGCCCGTAGTCGTCCGGGGTGAGGAACCGCGCCACCACCACGGTGGTGACCAGCATCAGGATCGTGTTGGTCACCTGCGCCAGCGCCGTGTACGCACCACCGCGCGCCGAGCGGCGCCCGATGTCCCGTTCGCTCTCGGCCGGATCGAACAGCGGGTGGGTCACCGCCCGCGCGAGCCGTCGAGGACCGGGCGGTAGACCTCGTCGATGTAGCGTGCCGCGATGTGCTCGATCGCGAAGCGGGCGCACGCATCGTCGCGTGCACGCTCGCACAGGGCGGCGAAGTCCTTCGGTGCCTGCGACAGGATCTCATCGATGCCCCGTGCCAGGTCGAGCGCATTGCCCGGCATGGCGCGGTAGCCGGTGACCCGGTGCTCGACGATATCGCGCGGACCGGTGGCATCGAAACACACCACCGGCGTACCGCAGGCGAGCGCCTCGATCAGCGTCTTGCCGAATGCCTCCTGCAGCGATGGCGCCACGAACACGTCCGCTGCACTGTAGGCCAGGCGCAACGACACGGTGTCGTGCAGGAAACCCAGCTGCAGGCACCGTGCGCCGAGCCGCTCCGCCACGCGCGGGTCGGGCCGGCCGAAGAACACGTACAGGCATTCGTGATCGACCCGGCCGGTGGCGTCCAGGTACACCGGCAATCCCTTGTAGGCCGAACCGAGACTCTGCGCGCCGCACAGCACGACGCGCCGGTCCGGTTCGATGCCCAGCAGCTTGCGAGCCTCGCGCTTGTCGATCGGATGATAAGCCTGCACGTCGACCCCGTTGGCGATGGTGCTCACGGGCACCGCCTCGCCGAATACCCGGCTGGCACGGATGCCCTCCGCGATCCACTCGCTGATCGCCACCAGGTGGGGCGCGCGGGAGGCGAAGGCGCGACGCTTGCGCCACTGGACCAGCGTGCTCAGATCGTGCTCGCGCCGCGATCCGAGCACCGGACAACGCCCGCACCGTCCGGTGTAGCGTTCGCAGCCGAGCGCGTAGTGACAGCCACCGGTGAACGGCCACATGTCGCGTACCGTCCACACCGACGGTTTCTCGATGCGGGCGATGCCCGACAGGCTCAGCATGCCCTGGTTGATCCAGTGCAGATGAACGATATCCGCCTCGGCGTAACCGGGCAGACGCGTTATGTCGTTGCCTGCGAAGGCGCAGGAGAACAGGCCGCTGCGCTGCGGGTAGGCCTTCAGCGGCAGTTCATCGAGGTTGGAGAGCACCGACTGACGCACCTTGCGCGCGAACGAACCGGTCAGTGCATCGACCTCGGCATCGCCCGGTTCGGCGCGCTGGAACAGCACGTGCGAATCCACCCCGCCCGCCCGCAGAGCGCGGTGCAGCCACAGCATGCCACGACCGGCCCCATCCGACGGGATCCCACCGGCGACGTGCAGCACGCGCACCGCGGCGCGCTCCGCGGTTTCAGCGTTCGCGTGCCAACCAGCTGGCGTGAATCTCCTCGAAGGTGGTGCGCAGGTCGCGCGTGATCGACCAGCCGGGGTAGTCCGCCTTCATCTTGTCCAGGTTGGAGTAGTAGCAGATGTGATCCCCGATCCGGTTCTCGTCGCTGTAGGCATACTTCATCGGCTTGCCGGAGATCGATTCGATCAGCGTGAATGCCTCGAGGATGGACACCGAGTTCTCGTGGCCGCCACCCAGGTTGTAGATCTCGGCCACGCGAGGTGCGTCGATGAACGCGGCGATGAACGCGGCGACATCGTGTGAATGGATGTTGTCGCGCACCTGCTTGCCCTTGTAGCCGAACACGGTGTAGCCGCGTTCCTCCAGGTTGCACCGCACCAGGTAGCTGATGAAGCCGTGCAGTTCGACGCCCGAATGGTTGGGCCCGGTCAGGCAGCCGCCGCGCAGGCAGCAGGTGGGCATGCCGAAGTATCGACCGTACTCCTGCACCATGATGTCGGCGGCAACCTTGCTGGCACCGAAGACCGAGTGCTTGGACTGGTCGATCGGAAAGGTCTCCTCGATGCCCTGGCCCTGGCGCTCGTCGGCGAAGTCCCAGCGCGTCTCGTTCTCGACCAACGGCAGGGTATTGGGCCGGTCCCCGTAGACCTTGTTGGTGGACAGGTGGACGAAGGGGACATCCGTGGCGTACTGGCGCAGCGACTCGAGCATGTTCAGCGTGCCGGTCGCATTGACATCGAAGTCGTCGTACGGACGCGAAGCGGCGAGATCGTGGCTCGGCTGGGCGGCGGTGTGCACCACCGCGTTCGGCCTGAAATCGGCGATGATCTTCTTCAGGGCGTCCCGGTCACGGATGTCCACGTCCAGGCAGCGATAGCCCTCCAACTCGCTCTCCATGCGACGGGTATTCCAGGTGGTGTCCCCGCTGGGGCCGAAGAAGTCGGCGCGCATGTTGTTGTCCAACCCGAGCACCTCCCAGCCCGCGGCGGCGAACCAGGACACCACTTCGCTACCGATCAGGCCGGCTGCACCGGTCACGAGCAATCTGTTCATGTCGATCAAGTCCTTGGGGGCCACGCCACGGTCGGCCCCTGCCGACCGCCGGCACGCCGGGCCGCATCGGGAGCAGATGCTAACATCGGCGCCCCGCCACGATCTCCCACCGGGGTCTTGTTTCCGACATGCGTGTACTGATTCACGAACGCTACGGATCCGGGCACCGGATGATGGCCGTGCGACTGCTGCTGGATGCGCTGCTGGAGGTGGACGCCGAGCGCCAGCGGGTGCACGGCGACGCGGTGCCGGCGCTGCACATCGCCTTTTCCACCCGGTCCGACACCCCGCTCACACCGCAGTACCGGGAACACATCGCGCCGTTGGCGGATCGCTTCGAGCTGGTCAGCCTGACCGACGGGGAGATCGGCGGCGAACGGCGCTCGGCCCTGGACAACGCGCGCACCAACCTGCGCGACCTGGACCGGCTGCTGGGCAAAGGAGCGGTGGACCGGCTGTACATGCCCTATGCGGACAACCTGTTGCAGCTGGCCGCACTGCGCACGCTGGTGCCGTTCGCGCCGCGCTGGCCGAAGCGCCTGCACAGCGAAGCGGTGGTGATGCGCACCCGTTTCGCCTACCCCGACGGTATCGATGCGAAAGCGGCGGTGGGACGGCTGGCATTGGCTCGCGCGCCGTTCTCGACCCTGCACCTGATCGACGCCGCCGCACACCGGCACGTGCTCGAACACCACCGCGCGCTGGCGGAGCGCGTTCAGCTGATGCCCGATCCGGTCAACCGTACGCGTGTTCGCTCACGCGACGCGGCACGCGATGCACTCGGTCTGCCACGCGCTGGCCGGCTGATCGGCATCATCGGGCAGATCGACGAACGCAAGGGAATCGACCTGCTGGTCGCCGCCTTCCGACGCATGGCACCGGGCCCGCAGGATCGATTGCTGATCGCCGGGCCGCAGGTCGATTCGGTACGCCGCTATCTCGCCACCGTGCCGCAGGACGGACTGATCATGCTGGATCGCTACCTGGACGAGAACGCCCTGGGCGATACGTTGTCGGCCATCGATGTCTTCGCGGCGCCCTACCGCAATCACACCGGCTCGGCCAGCATGGTGGTGCGGGCCGCTGCGGCCGGACGCCCGACCGTGGCGGTCGATACCGGCTGGTTCGCCTACATCGTGCCGCGCTTCGAACTCGGCGAGGTGTGCGACGTGACCGATGCGGGCGTCTTCGCCGCCGCGCTCACCCGGGTACTCGAGCACTCGGCAGAGTTCACGCCCGGCCCCGAAGCGCAAGCCATGGTCCGCTACGGGTCGCGGGAGAACATCATCGCACACTGGAGCGAGGGCATACGCCGTGCCCTGTCCCTGCCACGGCACCCGGGCTACCGCGCATGGCCGGACGGAGGTACCACGCGCGACTGAAATTCGGCAGCGTGGCGAGCCACGGCCCGGAGCGGCGTGTTGTCAGAACGTGTCAGAACGGGCTGCGATATTGCAGCCCGGTCGCACCGCCCGGCGCCCACGGGCCGCCGGGCGGCTTGCCGGCGTTCAATCCGGGCCAACGCCTGACCGTGTCGCCCTGCTGTTCGGCACCGAGACGCTGGCCATCGAGGATGCCGTAGTTCAAACCGCGCGGGTCATCGATCCAGACGTTCTCGAACGATGCCTGCACGGCGCTGGCGGTGAACACCAGCCCGGAGATCTCGTGAGGGTCGTCATCATCGTAGCGCTCGTCCCAACCGTAGTCCAGGTTGCGCATGCGAAGCGTCCGGGTACGATTCTCGCGGCCATTCCATGCGTGCAGCGTGATGCCGTTGGAACTGCTGAGGATGGTGACATTCTCCAGGACGAGAGTCTCGATGTCGTCATCGCCTTGATTCTGAAAGAAGTCACCGTGAATGCCATCACCGACCGGAGAATCGTCCAGACCCTCGATGCCGACGCAGCGGGTGTTCACGATGGCCACACGCCGCTGCACCAGCGCCTCGGCAGTCTGCATCTCATCCGGATTGCGGGCGACGATGCAATCCGCCTCCATGCCGGCAAGATCCATGTCCAGGCCCTCGATGAAGGTGGTACCGCTCTGCTCCACGCGCAACAGCTTGCCGGACACCAGTCGCGGGTGGATATTGGGGCGAGAATCCTTCATCTGGTGCGCCTCGCCGACATCGCACCCGGCCTGCACGATGGGCCGCATCTCGAGTCCGATCACCCGGACATTCCGCCCGCCGGTGATCCATACCGGGTATTCCAGCGCCGGCATGGCCGGGTCCATGGACACCCGTGCATCGCGGCCTGACGGTATGTCGATCCGATAGATCCGCCCTTCGCAGCCGACCTGATCGAAATCGCCGATGCCATTCGTCTTCAGGTCGGCACCGATGACGAACTCGAGCGGATCGACGAGTTCCGGCGGCACGACCGTCATGCTCCAGCCATTGGCCGACATGACCGGCAAGGCCTTGCCCAGCACCGCCTCGGCCCGCTCCGGTTGCACTGCAACCAGAACGAGCGCGCCGGCGCCGATCCCGATCGCGCCGAGCACGCCTGCCAGTGCCAGAGGGTGTCCGATGAACCGGCGCACGGCTACCAGCGACGGGCAGGCGCGCCGCGACGGCGCACGGAACGGATCATCGGGAAAGTCGGCATCGCGAACACGCCTCCGGCATCAGCCTGCGGTCAGCCTCGAGGCCCGATCAGGGCCTTGTCAGCAGGTTCCTGTTCCGGTGCCACCGGGCGTACCGGTACTCGATGCCGGTCAGCGAGGCTGGAGCGAAATCACCGCCTCGCGGCGCGCCGGCATTGAGACCGGGATGGCGCTCGACGTGACCGCCCTTCTCGAATGCACCGTAACGCTCTCCGTTGACCATGCCGTAGTTCAGTCCCCGTCCGTCATCGATCCAGACGTTGTCGAAATCGAACTCGTCGGCCGAGGCGATGAAGGCAAGACCGTGGTTCTCGTAGCGATCGTCACCGACATAACGCATGTCCCAAGCGTAGTTCACATTGATGAGAGAGAACTGCCGCGGGCGATTCTGGGCGCCGTTCCACTGGTGCAGCGTGATGCCGTTGGAGCTGCTCAGGTAGGTCACGTTCTCCAGCACCAGACTGCCCATATCCTCGCCACGACCTTGATTCTGCACGAAGTCGCCGTGAATGCCATCGCCGATCGCCGACTTGTCCAACCCTTCGATACCGGTACAGCGGGTATTGGCGATGACCACGTCGCGATCCCGCTTGACCGCTTCACGCGTCATGCCCGGAACATTGCGCACCGCGAAGCAGTCCGCCTCCTGGCCAGCGAGGTCGATGTCCACGCCCTCGATGTACGTGGTGCCGCTCTGCATCAGTCGAAAGGCCTTGTTACCGACCAGCCGAGGATGGATGTTCGCACGCGTGTCGCGCACCTGGGTCGCCTCGCCGATGCCGCAACCCGGCTGCACCACGGGGCGCAGTTCGAGTCCGAGAACGAGCACGTTGCGCCCGCCGGTGATCCAGACCGGATACTCCAGCGGCGCGGTCCCTTCGCCCATGGTGACGATCGCATCGCTACCGGCCGGCAACGTGACCTCGTACACGTAGCCATCGCAACCCACACCGTCGTAATCGCCGGTGCGGCGCAACGTACGAGAGCCATCGATGACGACCCGCAGGGGGTCGATCATCGTCGGCCGCGGTGTCGAGGGTCTCGGCAGGACCGCGACGGACTTGATCGATCGCGTTGCCGCCTTGTCAATCGATACCGCTTCGGCGGTTCTCAGCGCCTGCACGCCGGAGACCGTGATCAACAGGCAGACCCCCGCCCACACATGCCGTGCCCGCACCGTTCGAACCGTATTTCCGTCTGCCATACCCGACCATATCCGTCATCGTCAATATTACGTGGCGACGACGGGATTCCGTCGCTTCACACCAGCCTGGCGGAGGGTAGTGATCCTTGCGATGGACGTCTACGGCGCCGGCGCCGGTGCAGTCGGCCCGGCCGCCCTTTCGGGGCCAGCTGATAGAGATGATGCGCAACGGCCATGGCCATGAATGCAAACAGGTTCTTGTGCATCCAGAAAGACAGGCTGAGCATGGCCTCGAGCAACATGAAGACCACCAAGGCATTGATGAACAAGGAATAAACACTCTGATACTGCAGCGTGACCATCACGCTGCCGCCCGCGACGAGCGCAAAGAGGCAGAGGCCCACCAGACCGGTTCCAGCCATCACCTCCAGCACCAGATTGTGTGGATAACTTCGCATTGCGATGTCGAAAGTGCCCAACCCGTGACCGAAGATCGGGCTGTCGGCAAACATCTTCCACGCATGCGCGTACAGCTCGATCCGTGACGCATCCGACCCCTCCACGCCCGCACTGGACATCTCGCCGAAACGCGATCCCATGCGTGTCCACACATCGGGAAACGCCGCTGCCGCCGCCACGGCGGCTATCGCGGCGATGATCAGGCCGACGGCGGCTCGGCGACCCAGACCACCGGCGAGACGGCTCGAGAACAGCGCGCGCACCAGCAACAGGAACGCGGTCAGTACCAGTGCCACCACCACACCTCGGGTGTTGCACAGCAACATGCCGTAGAACAGCAGCGGGGCGCTGCCGGTCAGGAACAGACGTTCCAGCCGTGATATCTGGTCCTTCATGAAGAACAGCATGAAGATCGCACTCAGCAAGGCCAGCGTGATGTAGATCGACAGCGGGATGTAGGTGTTGCCGATGGTCAGGCGGGTCACGTATTCGGAGGCCTGCTCCTGACGGGCGAGCGCCACCACGGTGATGAACACGCCGAAGACCACCATCCCCGAGGCGAAGGACCGGGTGAAGTCGCCCACTCCGGCGCTCAGGCACAGCAGGCGCACCGAGGCGTAGAACGAGAACCCCATGTAGACCAGCAACAGGCTGGACTCCATGACGACGTCCGGCCGATCGTTGATATCGAGCAGGATCGTGATCGGCAGGTAGGCGATCCAGCCGATCATCGCCATGTCCACGAAACACAGCTTCAGCTGCTCGCGGTGCGGTGGGCAGAACATCGCTCGCAACATTGCAGCCGAGAACAGGAGCCCGGGGACGACCGGTCCCAGAAACGAGGCACCGCTGCCGATCGCCGGGTGAATCATCGGCAGGCACAGGGCCATGGCCACACCGAAGCCGGGGCGCAACAGGACGAGTGCAAAGAATAGAGCGGCCGAGGCGAGGCCGAGTAGGGCTTCCACCGTATGTGCTGCCTTGCGGGGCGAGTCGACCTCGCCGGAGACATTATTTTAACGCCATACGCCGCAAGCGACGCCGATCGCGGGGTTCGATTACCTGGCAATGCGACGTGTGCCAGCCATTTTCACCGGATGAACCGGATGAGCCGTGCAAGGCGCGCCATCCGATCGAGAACTTCTTCGCCCGGATCGTCGAGCGGTACCGGGCGATTGCCACGCGCTGCGACGAGACGGCGGTAATTTTCCTGGGTTCCATCCAGAGGGGTCGTCGCCATCGACTGGCCCACTTGATGGCACGCCCTGGAGGCGGGAGCTCGCCGGCCGGTCAAGCAGGTCTTCTCGCAGGTCTTCTCGGATCGCCGGCATCGCGTGGCGCCAACTCCGGTAAATCTACCGGGAGTATTTCGTGACACGTGTCGGCGCTGGCACAGCGATCCCCGATCAGGGGCCAAGCGCTTGATTCAGCTAACGTTCCTTGCCGATCCCTTCGTAGCGCCAAAGCAGTAAATATCAACGATATCAACCGTTTAGCCTATTACTCGTCAGGAACTGCTGGCGCTGGCAGACCACTCGCAGCAGTGTCAGCCGGCTCGTGGCGCCTGCCCCGAAGAAGCATCTACACCCGGCCCGTGCAACGATTCGAGGGCACTCCCCTATGTCTTAGCATAACCGCCTGAGAATGCAGGCATGGTCCAGTGTCATGACGGTATCATGACGGTGATTGCATGACTGCGTCACAGCCGCAGCGCGAGGTTCCATGTCGGACCTCGCCACTCTGGTTCCATCCTCTCAGAAACCGTGGAGTGCTCGACGCTTTGGTCTTGTCAAGAACAAGGAGAACGGACATGTCAGACGAAATCCTGGAACGCGCCGCAACCCGAACCGAGGAACCCTCGGCCTCGGTCCAGCCGGTCCCGGAGATCGGAACCGCGTCTGACGATGAACCGCATGTCCGCAGCCGCATCACGAGTTCGCCATGGGCGGATGGGCCTGTCCCGCTGCGAGCAATGGACCAGCTGGCAACCGAGCCGCGCGCGGCTCGCCGGGGCCGGGTACGCGCAGGCTTCGATGGCCTGGCGTTGATCTTCGCCGCGATGCTCGGCTACCTGATCGCCGAGGGTTTCCGGGTCTTCCTGCTGAGCGATTACACCCCGATCACTGTCCAGAGCATCGGCCAGGCCGTCTTGGTGCTGATGGTCGTTCCCGGCGCCATCGTGTTCACCGGCAACGCCCTGAAGGGACATTATGTGCGCCGCCGGCCCTTCTGGTCGGAAACCGCCGACCTGCTACGGATCATCGCGCTGACCGCAGCAGCCATCGCCATCGTCCTGTTCGCGACCAAGTTCGATTTTTCCCGTACCTGGACGGTCGCCTTCCTGGCGGTTGCCTGCATCGTCCTGCCGGTCGGTCGGGTCATGTCGCGACGCTACCTCACCCGCTGCAACGCCTGGTTCAAGCCGGCCGTCATCGTCGCCGATGGCGACAACGCCTTTTCAAGCGCGATATCCGCCACGGAATCACCCGATCTGGGCTTGGAACCCGCCATATACATTCCCTTGCAGAACGAGCGGGAACTGGACACGTTGATCGCGGCACTGGAGCAGGACGTCCGGCACGGTACATCGGCTGGCCGCGGTCGCTTCTACGAACGGCTTCCCGAGCGTCCTCACGTGATCGTCGCACTGGAGAACATGGACAACCTTCAGGTCGCGAAACCACGCTTCGACCGATTGATGCAGGCCAGCCCCGTGCTGACCTTCCTGCCGCCGATGACCGGGTTGCCGCTGTACCACTCGGAGCTCATGCCACTGTTCCGTCGCGACGGCATCATGATTCGGCTTCACAACCGGCTTCACCGCCGATCTTCGCGAGTGCTCAAGCGATTCATCGATCTCAGCATCGGCGGCACGGCGGCGCTGCTGCTCTCGCCGTTCATGGCGCTCATCGCGCTGGCGGTGCGGTGGGACGGCGGGGGCGTCATCTACGCGCAGCGCCGGATCGGCGCGAACGGCGACACATTTCACTGCCTGAAGTTCCGGACCATGGTGCTCGATGCCGAAGAGCGGCTGCAGAACATCCTGGCCACCGATGCGGATGCGGCGTGCTCGTGGGAACTGGAGCAGAAGCTGCGCGACGACCCGCGGATCACGCCGGTCGGCAGACTGCTGCGGCGCACCAGCCTAGACGAGCTGCCGCAGCTGCTGAACGTGCTGCGCGGCGACATGAGCCTCGTCGGGCCGCGGCCGATCGTCGAGGACGAGCGTCGGCGCTACGGTTCCAGCTTCGATTACTACTGCAAGTCGCTACCGGGCATCACCGGCCTGTGGCAGGTTTCCGGGCGCAACGATGTCAGCTACGACGAGCGGGTGCGGCTCGATGTCTGGTACGCCCGCAACTGGTCGCCCTGGCTGGACCTGGTCATCCTGTGCCGCACGATCCCGATCGTGCTGACGAAATCCGGTGCGTACTGAGTCGACTGTTCCCCCGGGTCGTGCGAGCGTCGTCCGACCATGACAGCCCCCTCTGCAGACCCAGGAACAGCAATGAACGGCTTGAAGTTGTGCGTGGTGACCAACCTCTTCCATCCGGACGTCGCAGGCGGGGCGGGCATCATCACCGACTTCTGCCAGGGCCTGCAGGATGCCGGTCACGACGTCACGGTAATCACGACGTTCCCCTACTACCCGGAGTGGAAGAACAAGGCTGGAGCGTCCCTGCTGTCCCGACAGCGTACGGATCATGCGGGTGTGAGCGTGGAACGGTTCGGACTCTACATCCCGCGCAACCCCAGGCGTTTCGCCGAACGCCTGCTGTACGAGGCGAGCGTGTTCTTCTCGATGAGCAGAAAGCTGACCGCCGTCAAGCGTGACAGCTACGATGCCGTCGTCGCCTATTGCCCGATGATCGGTGCCGTGGTCTGCGCCAGGCTCATCGCCGCGCGAAGCCGCGCCCCGTTGTGGGTCAATGTGCAGGACCTTCCAGCAGATGCCGCGTCCCACGTGACGCAAGGCGCGAAACAGAGCGCCGGAATCCTCGACTGGATCCAGAACAAGGCGCTCGGGCTGGCCGACGTCATCACCACGATCTCGCCAGTGATCGAGGAGCGGTTGCGGAGCATCTTTCCCGGGCACGACGTCCGCGCCTTTCCGAACTGGATGCACCAGACCCTCGCCGACGCGATCACCACCGGTCTGCAATCGGTCGAGCCTGCGCCGCCTGAAGGCGATGCTTCGGCAACCGCTCCGGTCAGGCTGCTGTATGCCGGAAACATCGGCGAGAAACAGGATCTCGTCTCGCTGGTCGACTACCTGCACTCCACGACACTGCCCTTCGAGCTCTCCATCTTCGGTGCCGGGAGCACGTACGAGCGCGTGCGGCAACGCATCACGTCGATTGGCGACGATCGCATCCACATAGCGCCATTGCTGTCCGAAACCGAGTTCGCGCAGGCGCTGATTCGTGCCGATCTGTTCCTGATCTGCGAGAAGTCCGATGTCGGTGCCTCGTTCATCCCGTCCAAGCTGATCCCCGCCATCACCGCCGGTACGCCCCCGCTCTGCGTGTGCGCGGCGCAGAGTCCGCTGGGTGTCGAGGTGCAACGGTTCGACCTGGGCCCGCGATACGATTGGAGCCAGCTGGACGACCTGAAGGACGCCATCACGTCCGCCGGCAGTCGTGATGCGGTGTTCACGGCCTGGCAGGACGCCTGCAAGGCTCGATCGAAGGATTACACCCGGCAAGCGGCCATACACAATGGCGAACAGCTGCTGAACGAGCTGACGACGCGGAACGCGAAAGCCCGATCCGGCCGGTAGTCGCGAATACCGGGGCGGCGACAGCCGTCAGCCACGAGGCCCGTCAGCTACGAGGCGGACGGCTCGCTCACGTGGTGATCGTTTCGGCGGAACGACGTTCGTCGGGATAGACGATGTCCAGGAGCTTGCCGATCTTCTTGCGATAGATCGGCTTGGCGTAACGGGTCCGGTACAGCTCGCGCGCATTGGCCGAGCGCCGGTCGGCCTCGGATCGATCACAGAGTGCCTGTTGCATGCCGGCGGCCATGGCCAGCGGCTCCGGCTCCACCAGGAAGCAGACCTCGTCGTCAAGTACCTGGGTGTGAGACCAGATCCGGGTTGCGACCAGGGGCTTGCCGCTGTCGAGTTGCTCGTACACTTTCAGCGGCGTGTTGGTACCGCTCACCCGCGGCGAAACCAGCACCTGGGCCGATCGAGTGAAGGCGAGCGCACGCGTCTTCGACACGCGGCCGGTGAACGTGCAGGCATCGCCGATACCGGCGGTCTCGGCATGCTGACGCATGCTCGCCACCTGCGCATCGGTGCCACCGGCCAGCAGCAGACGCGCATCGGGCCGAGTCCGGATCACGTGGGCGAACGCGTCTATCACGATGTCGATGCCTTGATAGCTTTCGAAGGTACCGGCATACAGCACGGTCGGGCGATCGGGTTCGAACACGTGATCGGCGGCGGCGGCAGAATCTCGTACCGCCGGCCTTGCCGAGGTGGCCGATGCGTCCACCAGGCGCACGTCGTCGAAGATCGAGTTCTCGATCAGCAGGTGGCGCTCGACCGGTACGCCCTGCGCCAGCGCATAGGTCTCGAGATCAGGACAGATCGTGATCACGGCATCGGCGGCCCGCAGGCAACTGTCCTCCAGCGACTTGAACACTCGCTTCAGAAGGCGCGAGCTGCTGAAGTCGAAGTTGTCGAGCTGCTGGGGCAGGCTGGAGTGCATGTCGTAGATCAGCCTGAAACGGAACAGCGGCTTCAACCAGCGGCACCAGAACACCGCTTCCTCGTGGGCATGCACGACCGGGTAGCGATGACGGGCCAGCATCCATATCGTGTACAGGATCATGAACACGTCCAGACCGAGCTTCTTTCCCGACGGCCCGATCGGAACCGGCTCCAGGAACGGGATGCGCGGAATGCGCACGATGCGCACACCGGGGATGTCCACGTCCTGGCCCGGATGGTACGTCAGCAGATCGGCGGTGACGCCCTGCTCGGCCAGCATCAATGTGCGGTAGTAGACACTGAAAGGCGTGCCACGTGGCGTGAAGAACGGATGAGGCGCCACGATCAGCATGTTCATTGTCGTGCAGTTCTTCGTCGAGGGAACGGGCCCGGAGTCGGAGCGCAAGTATACGACAGCCTCCTGCAAGCCCTTGTCGGACACGTCGGGTTTCTTGCAACGGACACGCCTTCCCTGCCGGTCCCGCGTGCAGAACGGACACTCCGACACGGTTGCCCAAATCGATTACACGCTAAGCTCGCCACCCGTCAGTGTCCCGTGTCAGGATTCCGCAGCCCATGCCGCAGCCCATGCCGCAGCCCATGCCGCAGCCCATGCAGCAGCCCATGCAGCAGCCCATGCCGCACGCCACCGCGCCCGCCGCAGCCTCCTCGACGGGCGCCACCCCACCCCGTCCACTGCATGTGCTGCACATCATCGACAAGCTGAGCGTGGACGGCTCACGCGTTCACGGCATCGGCAAGGCGATCGAGTGGTGGATCCAGCGATTCGATGCAGCACGTTACCGCTTCAGTGTCGCCAGCCTGCGCTCGCGTGAACCTTTCGGCGAAGTGCTCGAGCAGCAGGGAGCACCGGTGACGTTCGTGAGCAAGAGCAAGTTCGATCCGACCACGCTGCTGTCCCTGATCTCGCTGATTCGCCGCACCCGACCCGACGTGCTTCACCTGCACGGCTACGGTGCCTGCAACTTCGGCAGATTGGCAAGCCTGTTCACCGGGGTGCCGAACATCGTGCACGAGCACACGGTCATCGATGCGCAACCGCTCTACCAGACGGTTGCGGATCGGCTGCTAGCCCCGCTGACGGGTGCAGCGATCGCCATCTCGGCACGCGTCGAGACGTTCATGATCCAGCGCAGGCATATCGACCCGAGCAAGCTGGAAACCTTCTTCTACGGCCTGCCTCTCGAGCAGTTCCAGGCACCCGATCCGGCGAAGGTGGCAGCGTACCGTGCCGAGCTTGGCTTGAATGCCGGGCACCGGGTGGTGGGCAGCATCGGACGGCTGGACCGGCAGAAGGGGCTGATCCACTTGATCGATGCGGCCGAGCAGGTGGTTGCCGGCAGGCCGGACGTGCGCTTCGTGATAGTGGGCGAAGGCCCCGATCGTCCCATGCTGGACGAGGCGGTGCGCGTTCGCGGTCTGCAAGCACAGGTACTGCTCGCCGGCTACCGCAGCGATGTTCCGGTGATCCTGTCCGCTTGCGACGTGTTCGCCATTCCCTCGCTGTGGGAGGGCGGACCGATCACGCTGTTCGAGGCGATGTGCCGCGGTGTACCGGTGGTCGGTACACCGGTCGGCGTGGTCGACGAGGTGCTCGAACACGGCGAGTCCGGCCTCCTGGTTCCCTGCGAGGATGCCGACGCGCTAGCCGAATCGATTGCACGCTTGCTGGACGATCCCGCACTTGCCGGGCGGCTCGCAGCCCGTGCCACGATCGAGGTGCAGCGCTACGATCTGGCCGGCTCCGTCGACAGGCTGGACGCGATCTACCAGCGCCTGACAAGCCGCTAGGGTCTCGGATGCCCTCCCTGATGAAGACAGCTCCATGAGTCAGGGTGCGGGCGCGCGGATCGCGATCAACGCAGCACTCGTCTTCGCTGGCAAGGCATTCGCCTCGATCACCTTCATCATCCTGTTCGTGGTCGTGTCGCGTGCCTATTCGGTCGAGGACTACGGTACGTTCCGCCAGATCTGGATGATCAGCAAGGATCTGACCATCGGCTGTTTCCTGTTCGGCATACCGATGGGCATCCTGTACTTCCTGGCCCGGCTGGCACATGCCGGCAAGCACCAGTTCATCTGGCAGTCGGTGCTCCTGCTCGCAGCGCTCGGGCTGGCGGCATCCTCGTTGATCGCGCTCGGCGCGCCGCTGATCAGCGGCTGGTTCGACAACGCAGCCTTGGCTACACCGCTGCGGCTGTTCGCCCTGTACCCGGCACTCATGCTGCCCACGCTGGCGCTGGAGAGCGTGTTCATCTCGTTCGAGAAGACGCGCTACTACTCGAGCTTCCTGGCGGCGAGCAAGCTGGCGTTGCTGATCGCCGTTGTCGGTGCGGTGTCCATCGATGTCGAACTGATCGGGCTGCTCAGGCTGATCCTGCTGTTCGCGACACTCGAGCTGATCGCCTCGCTGTTGATGATTCGCCACTTCTCGGCCGGCATGCGTGGCGAACACGGCAACGTCACGTTGCGCCACCAACTCGCCTATTCGGCACCCCTGGGGCTCGGCACGGCGGTCAACATCCTGAACGTGGAGCTGGACAAGTTCATCGTCAGCCTGCGACTCGGGGTGGAGGAGTTCGCCGTCTACGCCAACGGCGCGGTGGTGGTCCCCTTCATCGGCACGTTTGCAGGCGCTGCCACTTCCGCCTTGATACCGCACCTGGTGACGCTCAACGAGGCGGGCGATCGGGCCGAGGCACTCAGGTTGTGGCGCGCCACCATCGTGAAACTGGTGCTGATCTTCGTACCGCTGCTCGGTTTCCTGTTCGTGTTCGCGGTCGACTTCATCACCTTGCTGTTCTCGGACGCCTATCGCGACAGCGCGCCGGTCTTTCGCCTGTACCTGCTCTCGCAGCTGCCCAAGATCATCTACTTCAGTCCGTTCCTGATGGCAATCGGTCAGACGCGCGCCCCGCTCACCGGCGCCTTGCTGGGGCTGACGGCAAACGCCGGCTTGAGCTGGATGATGATCGACTGGTTCGGGCTGAGCGGGCCGGCGCTGGCCACACTGATCGCGAACGTGCTGGTCAGTGGCTACTACGCACGCTGCCTGGCGGTGAACCTGCAGGCAGGGCTCGGTCAGGTGTTCCCCTTCGGGCCGACCGCCACGGTACTGGGCATCTCCCTGCTGGCGGCGTACGCGCTGCAGGCCTTGCTGGGTGCATTCGATGTGCCCGATCCCGGACTGATCGCGCTCGGCATCGCCGGCGTGCTGCAGTTCGCCGTGGTCGCGCTCGTCGCCTTTGCACTGGGGCTGCTGACGCGTGAGGATCTGATCTTTCTTCGTCACCGCGGCAAGCCGCCCGCCAAGGAAACAGCATGAGCGCACCGGTACCCGGCCGGCACCTGTTGCTGATCGCCTACGATTTCCCGCCAATCGGCGGCTCCGGCGTGCAACGGATGCTCAAGTTCGTCAAGCACCTGCCTGCGCATGGCTGGACCGTCACCGTATTGACGGTCCGTGCCTCGCAGACCATCGTCGCAGCACACGACGACTCCCTGCTGGCCGAGGTGCCGGACGAGATCACCGTGGTTCGCAGCGATATCCTCGACCCCTACGACAACCCGGTGTTCCGGGCGATCTCGACGCTTGGCATGTGGCTGAAGCGCACGACAAGCGTGGCGGCAGACACGGTATCGAGTTCGACCGCGGCATCGGCCGACAGGCCGACCTCGAAAGGCGGTGCCCTGCAGCGCGTACTGGATCTGGTGCACGCGCTGATGGTCCCGGACCGCTGCATCGGCTGGTATCCCTATGCGAGACGCGAAGGCAATGCCCTGATCCGGCGGCAGCGTCCGGATGTCATCCTCACCACCTCACCCTGCGAGACATCGCACCTGATCGGGCTGTCACTGGCAAGAAGGCACGATATTCCGCTGGTGACCGATTTTCGGGATCCGTGGACCGAGTACTACTTTGCACTCGATCGGCCTTGGCCACTGGAATGGCTGAATCGACGGATGGAACGTGCGGTGCTGAAAAGGGCGGTCCGGGTGATCAGCACCGAAGCGGGTTGCAGCGACAGCCTGAACCGGCTCGTGCCCGACGAGGCTGCAGCAAAATTCCAGGTCATTACCAACGGCTATGACGAGTCGGACTTCCTGGACATCGAACCGGTGCACTTCGACCGCTTCACGCTGATCTTTACCGGTACGGTGTACCGCCAGGTGACACCGCGCAACGTGTTCGAGGCACTGGCTCTGTTGCGCGCACGCCAGCCGGATCTGCACGAGAGGTTTCAGTTCGTGTTTGTCGGCAACACCTATCCGGGTTTCGATGATCTGGTGCAGGCGTACGACCTTGCGCCGATCGTGCGAACGCTCGGCTACCGGACACACCGGGAGTCGATCGAGCACCTGATGGGCGCGGACTTGTGCTACTACAACGTGTTCTCGAGCCTTGCCATTACCGGAAAGCTGTTCGAGTACATGAGGAGCGGTACCGAGATACTTGCCACCGTGCCGGGCAACCATTCCGCGGCAGCGATCATCGAACGGACAGGTACCGGAACCGTGGTCGATTACGACGCGATCGATGCGATCGCCGATCTGCTGGCGGCTCGGATGAACGCGCACGACACCGGATCATTCGGCCGGGCACGAGCACCGGCGGTGTCCAGCGAGACGCGTCGATTCGAACGAGGCGTGCTCAGTGAACGGCTGGCCGGTTACCTGCTCGACGCTGCTACAGGCAACGTGCGGAAAGGTGCGACGGACGCGCCGCCGGATCGGCGGTAAGGGCGATACGCCTTCGACGTGATCTGACGCACCCGGGACGCACCCGGGCCCGCACTGCGCGGGACGGCCGGCCCGGAAGACGAAAGCGTTCAGGGCCCCGATGCCGTGAAGACGTAAGTCTTCACGCCCCAGGGACCCTCGGGAGTCTTGTAAGCCAACTCCACCAGAACCTCGCTGCCATCGGTCGGCAGCCCCGTCATGGTGATGCTGCGCGCTCCGGCATCGGAGATGCGCCCACTGGCGAAGTAGCGATCGCGATCACCGCTCACGCCCGCCTTCACGAACCACTGGATCACCGCCTGGCTGTTGGGACGCCAGGTCAGCTGCTGCGTGGACCCCTCCAGCGTGCCGCCTTCGACCGGGGACAGCACCTGCGGCAGACCGCTCGTACCCCCGCCGCCCGTGGTCCCGCCACCATCGGTGCCTCCGGTCGTACCACCCGTCGTACCACCCGTCGTACCACCCGTCGTGCCGCCCGTCGTGCCGCCCGTCGTGCCGCCCGTCGTGCCGCCCGTCGTACCACCGGTCGTACCACCGGTCGTACCGCCGCCGGACGCAGCCGTATAGGTGTAGGTCTCCGTTCCCCATGGACCTTCCGCGGTCTTGTAAGCCAGCTCGATCAGGACCTGGCTACCGTCGGTCGGCAGACCCGTGACTTGGAGGCTGCGCGCTCCGGCATTCGTGATCCGGCCACTGCTGAAATACCGGTCCAGATCACCATCGACTCCGGCCTTGATGAACCACTGCCGCACGACCTGGGTATTGCGCGTCCACTCCACGGTCTGTGTCGGACCTCCGAGCGTGCTTCCGGATACCGGTGAGGTGATGCGGGGTGCGATCTGCGTGTCACCACCGGGCTGGCTGATGAAACTGGTCAGGGTCGAACTCCAGACGCCGCCCGAGCGATAACGCAACGCCACGTAGACGATATTGTCGTTCGCCGGCAATCCCGACACGTCGATCGAACGCGTTCCGGACGGCAGGTTGCCGCTGTCCAGGTAGACGCTCGAGGTCCCGCTCTGGCTGTTACCGACGTGGACCCGCCACTGATCCACGGACTTGCCATTGTCGGTCCACTGCAGCGTGGTGGATGCGCCTTGCACCGAACTGCCGACCTGAGGCATGTTCAAGGCAGGCTCACCGGATGCGCACAGGCCCGCCCCCTTCAGGACCTTGAGGAAGGCATCGGCGACATGTCGCTCGCCAAGGGCGTTCGGGTGGATGCCGTCGTTGGTCATGGCGTCCGAATCGAAACCGCTGGCCACGTCGACGAGTACCAGGCGTGAATCGGCGCGTTCGGCGACGAGCTGTGCCAGACGCTCGGCAAACACGTCGGACGCTCGCATGGCGGTCAGCACCTTGGTGGCCGTCGAGAAATCCTTCGCGAAGGGAATCATGTTGGCCAGCAGGATCCGCACACCGCTGCCATTGTTCAATGCGCCGATCGAACGATCGATGACCTGCATCATCTCTCGCGCCGTCTCATCCGCCCAGGCGTCGATCTGACCGGCACTGGACATGCCGTCCCTCTCGATCGCGTCGTTCAGGTCGTTGGTTCCGAGATGCAACAGGATGTAATCGGGCTGGTACCGCCCGACGTACGTCGCGATCGGAGAGACCGTGAAGAAGCTGGACGCGGTACCGTTCGCCACCTGCCCTGTGGAAATGCCCGGAAAGGCCTGATGATCGACATCGTCGCCTTGCGACTCGTCCCAGTGGGCACCGGGCGGCTGCTCGGGATGGGTTTGCGGGTCGAAGGACGGAAAGTTGAAACCCGGATTCGTGTTCGGGCTGCGGTAGCTGAACGAGGTCAGTTGCTGGTCGCCCACCATGTCGACATCGCACTGCCGTGCCACCAGGGTCTGGTAGAGCGGCATGCGATAGCTCGCTTGATTGGCACCGGCGGAAATCGAATCACCGATGACCATCACCCTCGCCTCCTGGGCGAACGCCGCTGGCGCAACGAGCAACGCTGCGAACAACGCGGTGATCACCCCGGACAGTCTGACAAGCTTACTCACAAGAGTCTGGCCCCCTGCGGCATGGTTTCGCAGCCGCTTCAAAACGATGGTGTGCACGACAACCTGAGTGTAGCGTCAGGCGTGTGCGGTCGATACGGTAACGTTGGACATGTGTCGGACAACCGACGCGCCCGGCCGGCGCTGCCCGTCTCGATTCGTCAATGACCGACGTACGGCGAACCGGCGCGCAACCGGCGCGTCAGCTTGCCGGTGAGAATGCCGGAAAGCGTCGCACGCCGTACTCCCGGTAGCAGGTCGAAGAAGTCCTCGCCTATGCGGGCGAGCCGCAGCGGGTCCGTGCCGACACGGTTGCTCAACCGCGCATCCACCCGCCCCCAGTGAACGCTGCGATACCCGGCCTCGCGTGCTGCCCCCGTGGACACCTCGGCACCGACGCCCCAGGGCCAGGCGAGATGCGTGACCGATGCGCCAGGCAGGCTCGACTCGATCGTGGTTCGGCAAGCGATCAGATCGTCCAGGATGGCGGCACGTTGCTCCACCGCACTTTCGTACCGCGGTGGTCGATGGTGCTCCGACGCCAGGTTCCGCAATTGACGCTCCCAGCCATCGGTGTCGAAAAAGTCCGCACCGCCGGCATCCGCGACCCGTTCTGCACAAGCGTGCAAGACAGCGGATTCCGGAAAGCACGCCCGCTGCGCTGCCATGCGCGATGCCGATGCGTAGATCGGGGTACCGAGCGGCGGCACCGCCACATCGCCCACCGGTACGCCATCGGAGGGGGGTGCGAGCATCGCGAGCTCGAACGGATGAGCACCATCGCGAAGCTGCGGGGTGACGAAGCCGACGATGCGGTCGGAGACCGCGATCAGGGCGTGACGGTGGGTATGCGCCTGAAAGTCGATGGCGCCTCGCTCGTGCATGCGGCGGTTCTCCGCCCAGTTCGCCAGCGTGTAGCCGTCGGTGACGGTCGCTTCGAGTGCCTGCAATTCGATGCTTCCCGCCCAGACATCCTCCAGTGTCGGGCGCAACGACTCCCCCGCTCCGTCATGCGGCTTGCGCATCCGGCCCGGAATCAGGAACGTGGTGGCACGCAATCCGTAGCGGTGCAGCAGCGGCTCGATGACCGACCAGACGCTCAAGTGCCCGTCGTCGAACGTCAGGAACACTTCGCGCTCACCGCTCGGTTGCTCGCCGGTGACGCGCCGCAGATACTGCTCGGCATCCAGCGTGACGATACCGCTTTCGGCCAGGTGGCGGCACCAGCGCTCGAAGGGTTCGGCAAGACCGGTGTGCAGGCACAGGACCGGAGGTGCCTCGCCCGCCCGAGGCGCTCGCCCGTAGACGAAGGCCGGGTAGCGCAGCAGCCCCAGGTCCCAGCCCATCCGGGCAAGATCCTGCAACGTCGCGAGACGCGTCGTCCAACTCATGCCCGGTGGTCCCCGGCGACATCGTTCCGGTCCGGCAGCCGTGATGGCGTTGGGCCGTTGTCCGTCCACAGCCGGGCGAACAGTTCCCGATGGCGCCCGGCCACGCCGTCGACACCGAAGTGCCGGTGCATGCGCCGCTGCCCGCTCCGTCCGAGCCGGGCAGCCGTGGCCGGATCCGCCAGCAACGTCGCGATGGCCTGCGCCAGCGCGGCTGCGTCGGCCGGCGGTACCAGCAGCGCATCCAGGCCGTCGCGAGCGACGTCCGGGATTCCGCCCACGCCACTGGCCACTGCCGGCAGGGCGCAAGCCAGGGCCTCGATCAGCGAGATGCACAGGGCCTCCATCTCCGAAGGCATCACGAACAGGTCGCTGGCGCGCAGGAAATCGGACACGTCGTCGCGGTAGCCGGTCAGGCTCACTCGATCGCCCAGCCCCGATCGCGCGATCTGTTCGCGCAGCTCGGATTCGCAGGACAGGTACATGTTGTCTCCCGAGCCCACCAGCACGAGATGCAGCGTGGGAAAATCATCCTTCAACAGGGCGAACGCCGCGAGCAGATACTCCAGACCCTTGCCCCGATTCAACTTGCCGGTATAGGTCATCAGCACGCGATCGACCGGCAGCCCGAGCCGCGTTCGCAGCGCAGTCCGATCGGCGCCCGGGTCGGCATCGCGATATATCGAGAGATCCACGCCGTTGCCGACAAGCTCGATCTTCCCCGGATCCACCCCTGCGGCCACGAACTCGTCGGCGATCGCCGTGCTGATCGCCAGGAACGCGTCGGCATCGAGCATCTGCCGGTTGCGCCACCCGATGCCTGCGCGAACAAGCGGCGCGCCAAGGCGGCCGATGCCGCGCAGGTGGTCGTACATGTAGGCCCCGGACAGCTCCTCGCAGCTCTCGCTGCGCAGCACGACGGGCTTGCCCAGCCGGGAGCAGACGCGCGTCGCCGGCGCACCCAGCACCCGCAGTCCGCACACGTAGACGACATCGAAGTCATCCCGATGGGCACGCATCCAGCGCAGCATGGCCGGCACCATCAGGTACTTTCCAAAGCGCTTGAGCCCTGCGCGGCCGACGCGGTGAACGGACACCCCGTCCACCTGCTCGTGCGCCGGCGAGTCCGAGAAGCGTTGCTGCGTCAACACGCTCACGCCGACGCCCGCCCGGTGCAATGTCGCAGCGAGCAGGCGCGAGTGCGATTCCCCGCCGCCAACCACCGGCCAGTAGGAGTCGGCCAGCAACAGGACGCGTGGCTCCTCGTGGCCATTCACTGCAGCCAACCCTGTTCGAGGTACCAGTCGCACACCTGAACCAGACCCTGCTCGTTCGTGTAACGAAAATCGAACCCGGTGTCGCGTCGCAGCTTGCCGGTATCGAACGAACGGTCCTTGGTGAAGAAGGCGACCCGACGCCGGTAGATCGGCGGCTCGATGCCAAGTGGCTTGCAGACCGCCTCGCAGATGTCGGCGGCGATGAAGAACGGTGCCACCGGCAGACGCAGGAACCGGGCTCGGTGTGCGCGGTGCGCCGCGATGATGTCGATGATCCCGGCGATCGGGATCGCGTGTTCGTTGCCGCACAGGTAGACCTCACCCGACGCCTTCGGATGCGTGGCGGCCGCCATCATGAAGCCCACCAGGTCCTCCACGTGCACCAGGTGGTAGAGGCCCTGCTGGCCGAACCCGAGCAATGGAATCAGCGGCAACTTCGCCATCTTGTACAACTTGAGCAGGCGCCGGTCCCCCGGCCCGTAGATGGCGCAGGGGCGTACCACGGTGACGGGCAGTCCATGCTCCTCGCCGAAGCGACGGATCCAGAGCTCCGCCTCGACCTTGGTGGACTGGTACAGATCGCCGGGCGCGAACCGATAGGTCTCGTCCGCAGGCGGCGCTTCCACGTGCCCGTGCACACCCATGGTGGAGGTGTGCAGGAACCGCTTGAAACCGGGCTGCCGGGCGGCGTGCCTGGCGAGCAGCTTCGTGCTCTGCACGTGCACCCGATCGTAGACATCGTCGCCGACCTTGGCCTCGCGAAAGGCGGCGGCGACGTGAAAGACGTAGTCGGCACCCTGAACCGCGGGCTCGATCACCGCCTCGTCGAACACATCGCCGGTGAACCAGGTGATCGGCAACGCCTCGAGATCGCCTCTATCGGAGCTGGCGCGCGCGATGACACGCACCTGCGCACCGCTGTCGCACAGGCGCTTGACCAGGTGCCGACCGGTAAACCCGGTGGCACCGGTCACCAGCACCACATCGGACGGGCCTATCGGTTCGTTCATCGTCGCGCTCCGCAGGTGCGTCCGCTGACGCAGGGGGTGTGGGTCGAACGATCGGGACGTGTCACGACCATATCTCTTCGGGGGTGAGTCGCTGCCGGATGGCGGCGGGCAGCCAGCGATCGCGCAGCGTATCCAGTTCCTCGGCGCAGCGCTGCTCGGACCAGCCCAGCCTTTCGCGCATGCACCGCGCGACGGTGGCCACTTCCTCGACCGACAGACGGCCCGCCACGAGATCGTCGGTGCGGCGCAACAACATGTCGCAAAGCCGAACGCTCATGCTGTGGTCCATGTGCGCATCGCAGAAGCGCTGCAGGGAGAGCGTGTCGAGGCCTGCCGCGTGCCAGCTCAGGTTCGGCGTATCGGGAATGGGCGCATCGCGCGTACGGCAGCGTGCGCTCGCGTCCAGTCGAGCCGCCAGCACGTCGACCACCCGTTCCGCCACCAGTCTCGCCGTCGTCCACTTGATGCTCACGATGCTGACCAGCCCGCCCAGGCCTTGCGCCGGCGTGTGCTCGATCACCTTGCTTTCGTGCAAGCGCGTTCCGTGGCCACCGTCATCGTCGCTCGCCGGCGTCATGCCCTGGTAGGCGTACAGCACATCCTCGGGCGTGAGGGCGAGCCCCGGACGGGCGCGGTCGAGTTCCTGCACGAAATTCTCGACATCCCGCGTGGCGATGCCCGCTTCCGGCCGCGCCGGATCGTGCGGCACGTGCGCGGTCCCGAACACCGTCCGCCCGCTCCAGGGAACCATGAAGAACAGACGCCGTGTCGCGCCCACCACCGAATCCGACGGCCTTTCGCTCTTGAAGGCGATCGCCTGCTCGCGCGCCGGCAACCGGGTGACGATATTCATGCTGCGGGTCAGCGGCACCCGCAGCGCCCGGTCGCTCTGCGCGTCCGGACCCGAGAACCGGGCCACCCATGGCCCGGCCGCATTGACCACCATGCGTCCGGTCATCTCGATCACCCGTCCGGTCAACGCGTCGGTGGCTCGAACGCCCACGATGCGCTGCCCCTCGCGCAGCAGCATATCGGCACGCAGGTGGTTGGCGACGATCGCGCCATGATCGACCGCATGCTGCAGGACCTGAAGCGCGGCACGGTCCGCGTGAGCGACCTGCGCATCGGTCCAGAGGGCCGCGCCGGTCAGCCCGTGCGCGTCCACATCCGGCGCCAGTTGCAGGCACGCCCCGCGGGACAGCACGCGCGAGCGTTTCAGCCGCGCCCCGCCCGTCAGGTGACGGTTGCGGTCGAGGCCGAGCAGTTCGTACAGGGACATGCCGGCCAGCATGGCCAGGGGGCCGCGCAGACCGTGCCCGTACGTCGGCATCAGGAAGGGCATCGGGCGCACCAGATGCGGCGCGGTGCGGAGCCAGTAGCGTTGCTCGTTGATCGATTCGCGAGCGCGCTTGAAGTCGAGGTGCTGGATGTAGCGCACGCCGCCGTGAATGGTCTTCAGCGAATTGTGGCTGGTGGCACCGGACACATCGCCCATGTCGAACGCGGCCACGCGCAAGCCCCGCAGGGCGGCATCGCGGGCCACGCACGCGCCATGGATGCCGCAACCGATGACCACGACGTCGAAATTTCCGCGCTCCAGGGCGTCGATCTCGCGCTTCATGCGAATCGATCGCTCACGCCGCGGCGGCGCGCTGGCCGACCAGGGCCAGCAGGTGGTAGCCGGTGTTGCCGGTAAGCTTCCTGGGCAGGCGGTTGTACAGATCGACGAACAACGTGTTGTAGGCAAAGGCCTTCCAGCCGTGGTGCACTTCGGTGCGCACCGGAAAACGCTCGACCACCAGCTCGCGTTCGTCGAAGCCTTCGGTCAATCGGGCGAACTCGTTCGGACTGAACCGGTGAAACACGGGCGCATCCGGATAGTCCAGCTTCACGCCCGCCACACGGTGCATGGCGTACAGCCAGGAATGCCTGTTGATGCTCATCAGCAGTGCCCGTCCGCCCGGCTTGAGCACACGACGGATCTCGCTCACCATGCGCTCCGGATGCGGGGTGAAGTGCAGCACCGTGTGGCAGTAGACGAAATCGAAGCTGGCATCGGGAAAATCCAGGGATTCCCCGTTCATGACGGCGAAGTCACCGTGCAGACCGCGCTGCTCGAAGTTGCGCCGGGCCAGCCGGATCGCCTCGGGGGACAGGTCGATCCCGGTGACCTCGGCCCCGCCTCGCGCGAACCGCGACAGATCCGTACCCAATCCGCACCCGACATCCAGCAGGCGCTGGTCGGCATGGCCACCGAAATCGACGCGACGCTCCAGGTAGTCCAGCTTGTCGAAGCGGTAGCGCTCGACCTCGGCGAAGAACGCCGCCCCCTCGGACTCCAGGTGGTCGGCGACCTTCCAGTTGGCAACGTTGCGGTCCCAGTATTCGGACACGGACACGGTCAGGGCAGCGTCTTCGCCGGACACCGTCGCGCCCTCGCTCGGTGCGTTCACGGGTGCCGCGGCTCGATCGCTGCACGCGCTGCCGGGTCCGGATCGAAGGCAGGGGGCAGGCGCTCGATCCTGGGCAATACGATCAGCATGATCATCGGCGAACGGGTACCGTCGGGGAGAGTTGAGCCATCGCGCGGAAGAAGCGCCGCCTCGGGCGGCAGGCGGCGACCGTTGTTGACCGAAAGCCGGGAAAGGAGCCGGAGTATACGCGAGCGCCAAAGCCGCCGATCGGGCTTGACGACGTTTTGCGAACCGGCCCGGATCCCGCCCCGACGCGGTGCGAAGCATCGAGCACACCCCCCCCTTGCAATGTCGTGAAAGCCATGATTTCGTCTGCACTGATCGTCGATGCGCACGCCCACCTCTACGAGAATTTCGACCTCGAGCGCGGGCTGGCGGCGGCATTCGAGAATTTCGGACGCGCACGAGCGAAGCTCTCCATCGACGGTGCCGCGCACGGTTGCCTGCTGTGCGCGGATCTGCAGAACACGACGTTCGAGGCGGTACTGGCCCGGGTGAGAGCGACATCCCGTTTCCAGCTCCTCGAGCCGGACGGCGGCGAGCCGTGCACCCGGCTCGTGCACGACAGGCAGAGTGGCGCATCGCTCAGCCTGGTCGAGGGCGTGCAGGTGATCACCGACGAGAACATCGAGGTTCTGGTATTCGGACCGGCAACGCCGTTCATGCCCGGCCGTCCGCTCCGTGACACCCTTGCCCGGGCGCACGACGCGGGGGCGCTGACCATCCTCCCGTGGGGATTCGGGAAATGGTCGGGCAGCCGCGGATCGGCGGTGCGCGCGGTCCTGGACGATCCGCTGCTGCGCCGCGGCGTGTTCGTCGGTGACAACGGTGGCAGACCCCGGTTGTCGCCGCGCCCGAGCCTGCTGGTCCGTGCCGGCACGCTCGGGGTGCACGATCTGCCGGGCAGCGATCCCCTGCCCTTCCCCGAGCAGGCCTTGCGGCTCGGCAGCAGCGGGTTCGTGATCAGCGGCGGCGCGCTGGACCCGTCACGACCGGTCGCGGCGCTGCTGGAACACTTCGGTGGCGAGACAGCGAGCCCGACCACGTTCCGTCAAGGCAGCACCCTGCCCCACTTCGTCAGGAACCAGTTCCGCATGCAATTGCGCAAGCCGACCGTGCGCCGGCGGGTGTAGGCCGTCAGCGCTGCCGGTCGGTGTGCTCGGCGAGCCGATCAGCCCGGCAACGCCTGCAAGCCCTTGACCAGGACACGACGCCGATACGGTACACGCGTCACGCGAGAGCGAGAGGTCAAGAGCTACTATACTTAAAGACACTTGCCTCTCCAGATCGAAAACCGTGCCACAGGAATTTTCCAGATAGATCGACTGTTTGGTGAGTCAGGACCGATCCGGCATCCGGATCGAGCTCCATGTGCCGAAACACCTGGAACGGCCCGCTCCCCTCTCACCGTCATCGCACCATGCAGCGCCGCCATCGCCTTCTCGCCCTGTCCACCCTGCTGACGATGGCGCTTGCCGGTTGCTCCCCGGACAGCCCGGACAGCCCGGACGCACCCGCGGTGCCGGACGAGGATCTCGCGTCCGTTCCGATCGGGAGCGATGGCTTCGCACTGCTGCCCTTCGGATCGACGATCGACATCGCCGAAGGCAGTGACGAGATTCGCGTACCGGTGGAGCTACGCCGCGGCTCCGCCTTCGATGACGTCATCAGGCTGACGTTGAACGGTGACGCGCTCGGGGGCGATGCGGTGAAGCTGAATCTACGTCCTTGTCGGCGACGCACCTGGCGAAGGGCGACAGCGCGCCGGAACTCATCCTGTCCGTTCCACTGTCGACCGCACCCGTTTGGAAACGCACGTTCGACGTGATCGTGGAGGCCCGCACGGACGACGGCACGGTACAGGAACAGCAGCTGCGCATAGCCGTCACGCCGAGCGAGGCGCCGGATGTCTACCTGCTCATCGGGCAGAGCAACATGGTCGGCGAGAGCATGCGGGGCGCGTCGATGGCCGAGTTCGGCGAGCCGGACGAACCCGACCCCCGAATCCGGCAACTCAACGTCACGCCCAACGAACGCTCGCAATTCCCGAGCGCCGAACACTTCTCGAACGTGGCGGCGAATGTCCGGGAACCGGTCTTCGTCACGGCGACCGACCCGCTGCACCCGGATCCGACCGGGCGTTCGGCAACCCAGATCGGCCTCGGCCTGAGCTTCGCCAAGGCAGCTCTGCAGGGCACCAGTGCCGGCGTCCTGCTGGTGCCCGCCGCCTGGGGGGGCACCGGATTCTGCGGCATGCCCGACCTGCTGACGGCCTGGAACCCGACCGCGACGGGCAACCCGGACCTGGGCGGCACCGGACTGTTCGAACGGGCCGTCACCCGGACCGATATCGCGCTGGAGCGCTCGGGCGGCATCCTGCGCGGGATCCTGTGGCTGCAAGGCGAGACCGACGGCGAGAATCCGGCCTGCGCCGCGTTGTACGAGCGAAATCTCGACGCGCTGGTCGCCGCGCTGCGTACCGGCATCCGGGTCGACGCTCGTGGCACCGAGGCCCGTGGCAAGGGCGCAGCGGTTCCGTTCGTCGTCGGCACCCTGAGTCGCGGCGAGGAGTTCGCGATCCAGAACGCTGCCCGGGCGGATGTCGACGAGGCCTTGCGCACGATCGGCACACGGGTCGCCCACGCCGACGTGTCGGTGCACGACGACCTGGTACCGCCGGCCTACCCGTGCGGCATCGGCGGCTGCATCCATTTCGGGGCGAAGGCCTACCGGGAGATGGGGCACCGCTACTACGACAGGCTGCGCTCGCTGGCGGAGGCCGCCGATCGGGTGCCCTGATCGGGCCAGCGGCGTGAAAGGCACCAGGCCACCGCCGCACCGCACAGATCGATGCCGACGTCCTGCAGGCTGGCACCCCGTCCGGACAGGTGTGACTGCAGCCCCTCGGTCGCCAGTGCGAACAGGATGATGAATCCCGTCACGGCCCCACGCTCGACGCGCAACGCGTGGCAATACCGGTACAGGCAGAGCGCGAGCACGAAGAACCCCAGCATGTGACCCCCCTTGAACACGATGGCGAGCGCGGCCTGCGGGGACAGGCCGAACACGCTGTCGGCGAGGGTGACCCATCGATCCGTGAACCTTGCGAGAAACCGGGTCGACGCCACGGCGCCGAACACCGCCGCGGCCACTACCGCACCGACCCCGAACACCGCCGGCAGCGCACCGCGTCGCCACATCGACAGCAGCAGGCCGATACCCCAGAGGACCGCGGCCGCGCCCAGAGCCCGCGCGGCCCATCGGTAGCGTGTGCTCGGTTGCACCCGTTCGACCCGGGCACCGTGAAGGCTCAGCGCCGGGCCGTGGTGCCGAGCGGTCAGCCCGACGCGTGCAACCGTTGCGTCCGGGCGCCAGCCGGTCACCTTCGACAGTCTCGAGACGCGGTGGCGTGACGGGGCCATGTGCAGACGTGCGAAGCGGACCTGCTCGCCGTCCGCGGTCTCGAAACTCAGCGTGACGGCCGAGAAACCCCGGCTGCCCTCGGGCATCTCGCCCTCGCGAACCTCGCCGGAGACGCGCAGCCTGACCTCGCCTTGCGGGCGGGAGAACGGCAGCGTGAAGAACGCCTGCGTCGTGCCCGGGAGATCGCCGTCGAGCGCGATGCCGCCGTCGGCGATCTTCGCGCTCGAGCCCAGGCCGCTCCACGCCTCCGGATCGTCCGGAAACGCCACCACGACGGCCGGCTCGATCGGGTCGTAACGCGGAATCGACAGCCCCACCGCCCACAGGGCGGCGGTGAGCATGGCCAGGGTGACGAGAAGGAGCGCGTTGGAGGTCTGCATCAGGGGGGCAACGGTAGCACTGCAACCTCGCAGAGCCGCGATCTGCCGCCTCGAAATCGCTCGAATCGACGATCGTGTAGCGTGAGCTTCAAACGTCACAACACTTGAGAACCACAACACATGCACCGACATTCCGACGCTTCGCAGCACCCGGCCGATTCCCGGGGGGACGCTCGATCGGTCACCGGGTTCGAACCGATGCGCTCCCTGATCGTCGTCGGGGGGGTGGTGATCGTCTGCGTCTTCCTGATCGGTGGCACGGCCGCCATCGCGAGAACGGCGCACGTGCCGATCGCCTACCTGCTCAAGGACACGGTCGCCGTGCTGCACGGCGTCTTCTACGCCGGACTGGTCTCCAACGTGGGCATTCTGCTGTGGGGGGCCTGCGTGTCGATCTGCCTGTTCACGGGTACGCTGGTCCGCCACGCCGGCCGTTCGGGATTCGGGCCGGCGTTCTTCTTCGGCGGTGCCGCGCTGAGCGCCTGGTTGATGGCCGACGACGCCCTGCTCCTGCACGAGCAGGTCTTCCCGGACTACCTTCACCTTCCCGGCAGGTTGTGCCTGCTCATCGGGTTCGCCGCGACCGCACTGTTCCTGATCAGGTTCGGCCGGAGGATCGCGAGCGGTGGCCACTGGATCCTGCTGCTCGCATCCCTGGCCGCCTTGTGCGCATCCGCGCTGTTCGACCAGCTCCACGATCTTCTCGTCCTCGCACGTTTCGGCATCACGAGCTCCAGCGGCCTCCAGCTCCTGATCGAGGATGGGCTGAAGCTTGTCGGCGTCATGCTGTGGCTGGGCTACTTCGCGCTGACCGCTCGCGACCGGCCGATCCACGATCGGGATCGTGCAGGAAGCGCACCCATCGAATCGCCTGTCCGACCCGATCGACACCGCGCACCCCCAGGCTGAAGAACACGAGCCGCCACCGCCTCCTGGCCCATCCGTTCCCGGGCCGTGATGGCATGCGCTCTGGACAGCCTGTGGCGGAGAACCTCGCGATCTGCTGGTTTCATCGATGACAATGCATTACATTGCATTGCATTCGACGGCAATGCTCGGTTTCAGCAGCTTGATCAACGCAGCTCCAGCCGAGCGCCATCTCTTCGTGCCCGTCGGTGCCGTCATGGACATCCCACACGCAAGGTCACCTTCATGATCGATCTTGCCGTGACCGGGGCGGCCCTGCTCGTCGGCCTGCCGATCATGCTGCTGGCGCTCCACGCGGCGCGGCGCATCGGGCTCGTTGATCGACCGACGGCGCGCAAGCGTCACATCGGCGAGATCGCCCTGAGCGGCGGCATCGGTGTCTACTGGACCGTGCTGGTCGCGCTGGCAGGCGTCGTGTTGCTCGGATCGACGACGTTGCCCGCCTTCGTCATCGCCATCCTGGTGCTGTCGCTGCCGATGCTCGGCATCGGCGTGCTCGACGATTTCCGGGATCTCGACGCCATGCCGCGTCTGCTCGCCCAGATCCTGATAGCCCTGTTGCTGGTGCTCGTCTTCGATGTCCGCCTGGTCTGGCTCGACGATGTGCTCGGTACCGGCGCGGTCGGATTCGAACGGGTCAACTCGATTCTCTTCACGGTCTTCTGCGTGGTCGGCGCGCTGAACGCGACCAACATGATGGACGGGGTCAACGGGCTGCTCGCCGCGGTGGCGGCCGTGTCGTTCGTCGCGATCGGTGCACTGGCAGGCGATACGGCGACCGTGACGTTGTGCGCGGCCTACCTCGGTGCCCTGCTCGCCTTCCTCACCTTCAATCTCGGCCTGTTCGGCAACTCGCGCCGGCTGTTTCTCGGCGACTCCGGCTCGATGATGATCGGGCTGACGCTGGCCACCCTGCTGGTCGCGCGGTCCCAGAATCTCGACGCGGCCATCGCCCCGGTGGCCGCCGGCTGGTTGCTCGGGCTTCCGTTGCTGGACGCCGCCACGGTCATGGTACGGCGCCTTCGCCAGCGCCGCTCCCCGCTGGCCGCCGGACGCGACCACCTGCACCATCGGCTGCAGAACCTCGGGTTGACGCCGGGTCGGACACTCGTCGCCATGGTCCTGCTGCAAGCTTGCATGGTCGGCATCGGCCTGGTCGCGCAGTTCTCGGGGTGGCCTCCGTGGATCTTCTTCTACGGGTTCATCGCGCTCGCTGTCGTCTGCTACCTGTTCGATTTCGGTCTCGACGAAGCGTCGCCGGCAGATTCCGCGACAACGGCGACCCCGGCCGGCGCCGGACCTGTCGTCATCCACACGCCTTCCCCGCAACGAAAGGAGAAGGAGGGCGTGCACTGACCGGGGACGGTCATCCGTGCCGGGGCGCGATCGCGGGGGCCGCGGTTCACGGGTCCATGAAGGCCTGCATCCAGAGCTCCAGCGTCAGCAACTGCCAGATCTGCATCGACCAGTCGGTCCGGCCCGAGCGCTGCTCGTCCACGAGACGGCGCACCTCCTCGGGCCGGAACAACCCGCGACCTCCGACCCGATCGACCGACAGCAGATCGTCGACCATCTCGCGCAGGTCGTTGGCCAGCCAGTAGTCGATGGGCGCGGCGAACCCTGCCTTCTTCTGCTCGAGCACCTCGGCCGGCAGCCACGGGCGCATCGCTTCGCGCAGGATGTGCTTGGTGACGCCACCGCGCAGCTTCATGTCCGGGGGCACCTCCCGGGCGGCCCACTCGGCGAACCCCCGGTCCAGGAACGGTACCCGTACCTCGACCGACGAGGCCATGCTCATCTTGTCGTTGTAGGTCAGGTTGAGGCTCGCCATGAACACCTTGCTGTCGACGTAGAGCATCTGGTTCAGGCGATCCGCGCCGGCCACCGCCTCGAAGTGCTCCCGGTGTCGCGCCGCGGCGTCGAAACCGGCCATGCGGACGCTCGTCTCCGGTGTGTAGAGCGCCGACTTCTGGGCATCCGACAGGTAGACGCTGTCGGCGATGAACCGCTCGCGCGGTGGCAGCGATCCGCTGCGGACCATCTTCTTGGCAAGCCGCACATGGCTCTTCAGCGCCGAGCCGCGCATCGACGGCAGGGCACCGACCAGGGGCTCGATCACCCCGCGACGCACGGCACCCGGGATCTTCTGATACGCATCGGCCAGACCCTGCGCGCGGTACTTGCGGTAGCCGCCGAACAGCTCGTCCCCGCCGACGCCGGACAGCAGCACCGTGACGTCGGCGCGAGCGTCGCGGTTGACCAGGTAGGCGGTGATGATGGCGGGGTCCGCGGTCGGTTCGTCCATGAACCGGACCAGCTCGGGCAGCAGGTCGACCACGTCGGGATCGACCCTGATCTCGGTGTGGGTGCAACCGAAATGCTCGGCGGTGCGGGCGGCGACCGCGGTGTCGTCGAGCGCGATCTCGCCCTTCCTGTACTCGTCGGGGAAGGCGATCGTGAAGGTACGGATCGGCTCGCTCGCGTGCCGCGCCATGCAGGCGACGATGCTGCTCGAATCCAGCCCGGCGCTGAGAAAGGCACCGAGCGGCACATCGCTCGCCATCTGCGAGCGCACCACCTCGTCGAAGCGCTCCCGCAGCTCGGTGACCAGCGCGCCCTCGTCCGTGGTGCGGAACGGTACGCCGGCGGGCGGGAACTCGAGGTCCCAGTAGCGCGTCAGCGTCAGCGTGCCGCCTTCGTGCACCGCGCAGTGCCCGGCCGGCAGCTTCAGCACGCCGTCGAAGAGCGTCAGCGGGTCCGGCACCCACAGGAACGTCAGGTAGCGGTGCAGCGCCTCGTCGTTCACCGCGCGCCGGAAGCCTGGCAGCGCGGTGAACGACTTGATCTCGGAGGCGAAGGCGAAGCGCTCGCCGTCGGTGGTGTAGTAGAAGGGCTTGATGCCGAAGGGGTCGCGGGCGAGAAAGAGCCGCTCGCGCTCGCTGTCCCAGACCGCGATCGCGAACATGCCCTCCAGCCGCTCCACGCAGGCCGATCCGTGGCGGGCGTACATCTCCAGCACCACCTCGGTATCGCCATCGGAGCGGAACGTGACGCCCTCGCGCTCCAGCTCCGCACGCAGCGCGCGGTGGTTGTACACCTCGCCGTTGTAGACGATCGTGTAGCGTCCGTCGGCGGTGGACATCGGCATGTGCCCGGCGGCCGTGCAGTCGATGACCGCCAGACGCCGCGCGCCCAGCCCGACGGTTCGCCCGGACCGATCGAGCGTCGTCCACGTGCCGCCGTCGTCCGGGCCGCGATGGCGCTGCAACTCGGTCATGCGCTCCAGGTCGCCCCCGTCGCCCCAACCGATCGTTCCCGCTATTCCGCACACGCCGGAGCGTTCTCCCTGGAGGTTCTGGAGCCGGAGGCCCTAGAGGATGTCGTCGAAGACGCGCAACGCGTGTTCGGCCGTGAACTGCGCGCACGCACGCGCGTGACCGGCCGCACCGAGCGCCTCGCGCCACGCCGGCTCGCGCGCCAGGCGCACGAAGGCGTCGGCGATCGCCCCGGCATCGCCGACGGGCACGTGCACGGCCACCTCCCCGTCGGGGGCGGCATCCGGCACGCCGCCCACGGGGGTGGCGATCACCGCAAGCCCTGCCGACATGGCCTCGACCACGGCGTTGGGCAGACCCTCCGACCAGGACGCGAGGCACAGGCAGTCGGCCTGCCGGAACAGCTCGAACCTGGCCTCGCCCTCGACCCAGCCCGCGAAGAGCACGGCCTGCTCGAGCCCGAGCGCGCGCACCCGTTCGCGCAGCGCGTCCTCGTCGACGCCGTCTCCGGCGATGGTCAGCCGGATGCCCGGTTCGCGCCGGCGGGCGAGCGCCAGCGCATCGACCATCTCCTCGATGCCCTTGCGCCGCATCAGCGTGCCGACGTAGAGCACGTGCAGGCCCGGCCGCTCCGGCACCGGGCGGGAGGACGACCCCCGTCGTGCCCCGATGGCGAGTACCCCGCTCGTGGCGGTCCAGTTCATCAGGGGCACGAACCGGGACGCCCGCCCGGCGCGTTCGCGGGCGGCATGCCCCCGGGCGCTCTCGTACGGGGCGAACACGTCGACCCAGGAGGCGCCCTGGCAGATCACCCAGTCGCTCGAGTTGACCAGGACACGAGCGGCGAGCCGCAGGACGGCATGGCGCTCGAGCTGGTCCTTGACGGCCCCGCCGCGCGGCGCGACGGCGACGGTCAGTCCGCCCGCCCGCCCGATCGCGGCCATCAGGCTCTTCTCGACGAAGCTGAGGCCTTCGGACAGGAAGATCAGCGCGCTGGCCGGGCGCGGTGTCCGGATCGTCTCGAAGGCGAAGCGACACGTGCGCCGCAGGGCACCGAAGGCGCGGGAGGGTAGCGAGGGCGGCACGGCGAGCGACTGCGAGCTGTCGATCAGGCGCAGCGTGAAGCGATCGCCGATGCCGGCATCGAGCAGCGCACGGCACGAGATCAGCACGCCACCGCCGATACCGGTCGCGTCCGCCGCCGGGAAGGCGCCGACGATGATCAGCGCACGCGCGCGCTCATTGCCCTGCGCAGCGTCCGGACGGGGCGTCGCCGTCGCCGTCAAACCCGCCGCCGCCGGCGACGTCGGCGCCCGGATCCGGACCCGCTGCCGCCACGGCCGCGGCTACGGGTGGCCTGCCGGACGGTCACCACCAGCAGCAGGCACAGGCACAGCACGAGGGGCCGTTCGATGTAGGTGACGAACCAGTTGTCGGCCATCACGAGAAAGAGCAGCGTGGCCAGGGCGGGAAGCCGGTACGGCATCGTGGCCAGGATGCCGGCGGCGGCGGCAAGGTACATCGAGTAGTAGAGCAGCAGCCCGACGATGCCCCAGTTCACCGCGATCTCGGCGAAGTTGTCGTGCGCGTAGAGACCGTCGCCCGAGACGACACGAAACTGGTCGGGACCGTAGCCGAGCAACGGACGGGCGTTGAACTTGCCCCAGAAGCCCGTCGCGAGCTGCTCGCGAACGGCGGCGGAATTGTCCGTACCGTCGATGCCGGCGATCGTGCGCTTGACGATGACGAGCTCGCCGACCGGGCCTTCGGTGACCCTGGACAGCGCCCGCGGATCCTGCACGTAGGTGTAGACCAGCAACGATCCGGCGATCCCCAGCGCCACCATGGTCGCCTTCAGCGGCAGGCTGCGGACCATGAACAGGGCGCCGGTGACGGTGAACAGCAGCGTCAGGCCGATGCCGCTGCGGGACCCGGTCATGATGGTGACGGCCACGCACCCGACGAGTGCGGCCGCGTAGACGGCAAGCCCCGCACCACGTCTCAGGAGAAACAGCAGGAACGGCAACGAGAACGTCAGCGCCACGAGCAGGTTGGTCTGTCCGGCGAGTCCGCTGACGCGCGTGATCTCGCCCACCGCGGAGGCCTCCAGCCCTCCTTCGAGCGTGTTGACCTGAAAACCGTCATAGCCGATCCCGACGGCGACCATGTTCGCCACGAACAGCCCGATGAAGCCACCGATGACCAGGTTCAACGAGACGCCGTTGGCAACGAAGCCGGCGATCGCGATCGCCCCGATCCAGACCGTGGTCATCTGCCCGATGTACTCGACCGGATAGGGGTCGAGCATGAAGCCCGACGCCACCGTCAGCGCATAGAAGGCGAGCGGCAGCAGGAGGATGCGCGGCAGGACGGCCTGACCGGTCGCCAGGCCGACCAGGAGCCAGCCGAAGGCGAGAACCGCCATGACGACACCGCCGCGCGAGAGCGACGGGACCCCGACCAGCACGAGCGCGAACAGGATGTAGCCGACCACCAGCAGCGCGCCGATCCGCAGCCACAGGCCGTTGCGTGCGCTGTCATCGGGCAGGCGCGACGAATCGAAGACGAGACTCGCGAGCATCGGAGGGGGTTCCGGAAGACGTGGGCTCGATTGCAGGATCGATGGCGGGCCCGATGGCGGGCCCGATCTCGGGAAATCCGCGCGTTACCCGGACTCGGCCGCAATCTCTGAAATCATGGCGACAGTACCAGAGGCCGGACAAATTATCCGTCGTCCTGCCCGTCGCCATCGGCCGCCGTCATCGGCCCCTCCGCACCACGACTTCCTGCCATGCACGCACTGCTCTGGATCGACAGCCTCGCCGGTGGCGGCGCCCAGCGCCAGCTGGTCAACCTGGCCACGGGCCTGGCCGGACGCGGCCACCGGGTGCGCGTGCTGACCTACGCCCCGCTCGAGCACCACTTGCCGGCCCTGCTCGCCGCCGGGGTCGCCTACGAGTGCGTCGGCAAGCGACACCGCTTCGACCTGCGCCCGGCGCTCGATCTGTGGCGGTGGTGGCGGCGGACGCGCCCGGATGTCGTCATCGCGTTCCTGCGCACCCCGGTGGCCTACGCCGAGCTGGTCCGCCCGATCGCCCCGTCCATGCGCCTGATCGTCTCCGAGCGCTCGGGCGTGAAGCGGGGCGGGCTGCACCCGCGCGACCGCCTGGCCGGCATCGGCCACGCGATCGCTGCGCACGTCACCGCCAACAGCGACGACTACCTGGCGCACCTGACGCGTGCCGTACCGTTCCTGGCTGGCAAGTCGACGGTCATCCGCAACGGCATCGAGCCCCGGTTCCTGGCCGCTGGCCGGGCGCGCCTGGATGCGGCTCGCACCTTGCGCGGTGCGCCGCCGGCGGCACCGCCCGGGCCCCTCGCCGTGTGCGTCGTCGCCGCCCGCGTCAACGCGGACAAGGGCTCGCTGGTGCTGGTCGAGGCCCTGGCCCGGCTCGCCGCACGCGGGGGCGTGGAGGTGCGCGTGCACTGGATCGGTCCGGCCGATCCCGGCGATGCGGGGGTGCGGGAGGTCGACGCCCGGCTGGAGGCGCACGGCCTGACGGCGCGCTGGCGCTGGTGCGGTGCCTGCGCCGATGTCGGCGATGCCCTTGCCGGACAGGATGCCCTGCTGCTGCCCTCGCTGGTCGAAGGGGCGGCCAACACGATGTGCGAGGCGATGTGCGCCGCCCTGCCGGTCATCGCCACCGATGTCGCCGACAACCGCACGGTGCTGGAGGGGGGCCGCTCGGGCCTGCTGTGCGCCCCGGACGACGCGGACTCGCTCGCCGATGCGATCGCACGCTTCGCCACGCTCTCGCCGGCGGAGCGACACGCGCTGGCCGGACGGGCGTTCGAGCGCGCCGAGGAGCTGTTCTCGATGCCGCGCTTCATCGATCGCTGGGAGGCGCTCGGTCTGGAGGTGGCGGGCCTCCCCCCTCGGGGCGGCGGACGCTGACGCCTCGCCTCCCGCCCCCGGACGACCGTGCGCGGTGCGCCTCAGCCCTCGCACCAGGCGCGGAACGCGAGCACGCCCCACAGCGGTTCGGCCATCGCATCGTCCCCGGCCAGAAAGGCCTGCTGCACCCGCGCGACGGCGGCGGCATCCAGGTGCTCGTCGGCGGCCAGCGCGCGCGGGTCGAGCAGCGACGCCGACCAGGTGCGCAACGGTCCGCGCAACCAGGTGGCCAGGGGTATGCCGAACCCGGTCTTGGGCCGCTCGATCATTGCCCTGGGCACGTGCCGGCAGGCGATGTCGCGCAGGATGCGCTTCGGATCGGCGGCATCGGCCTGCCACGCGGTCGGCAGCGACCAGACGAAGTCCGCCAGGCGATGATCGAGCAGCGGCACCCGGGTCTCGAGCGAGACGTGCATCGATGCCCGGTCGACCTTGACCAGGATGTCGTCGGGCAGGTAGGTCTGCACGTCCAGCAGCTGCACCGCACGCTGCGCGCTCGCGCCGCCGAACCAGGCCGACGAGCGCTCGAAGGCCGTGGGAGGTGCGCCCTTGCCCCACGGCCCGGCCGCCCGCAGCACGCTGGCCGGCGGGTGCCAGTAGGACAGCATGTCGCGGTAGGCGGCCGCATCGTTCGGCTCGGCGAGAATCTGCAGCGCGCGCCCCGCCCCGCGGGCCGCCCTTGCCAGGCGGGCGTCGGGATTCCGGCCACCGGTCACCAGCCGGGCGTGGCCGACCGGACCGCGCCGCACCAGCGCCGAGCCGAGCAGGCGTCGGGCGGCGGCACGCCCGCCGGCACCGGCGCGGCGGCGCGCACCGAGTGCCGCAGCCGCCCGCGCGTAGCGGGTGTAGCCGCCGAACAGCTCGTCGCCGCCGTCGCCCGACAGGCTGACGGTGACGTCGCGCCGGGCGAGCTCGGCGACCAGCCGGGTCGGCAGCTGGGAGGCATCGGCGAACGGCTCGTCGTGCAGCGCCGGCAGCGAGGCCACCAGGCCGCGCGCCTGCGCGGGGTCGAGCACCAGCTCGGTGTGATCGGTACCCAGGTGACCGGCCACCGCCCGCGCGTGCACCGATTCGTCGAAGCCCGGCTCGTCGAAGCCGATGCTGAACGTGCGGACCGGTCGCCCGGTGGTGCGCTGCATCAGGGCCACCACCACGCTGGAGTCGATGCCGCCGGACAGGAAGGCACCGACCGGCACATCGGCCATCGACTGCCCCTCGATCGACTGCGCGAGCAGCGCCTCCACCCGATCGGTGGCCTCGCCCAGATCCCCGGCGAACGGTCGTGCCGACGCGGCTCGTGCCGCCTCCACCGGCGTCCAGTAGCGCTCGAGCCGCGCCTCCCGGATGCCGGCGGCCGCGCCGTCGGAAAACGGTCCGTAGGTGGCGAGCGTGCCCGGTTCGAGCTTGGCGATGCCCTCGAACACCGAGTACGGGGCCGGGATGTAGTGGTGACGGAAGTAGAGCGCCAGCGCCTGCCGGTCGAGGACCGCGGCGAAGCCTTCGCTGGCGCGCAGCGCGCCGAGCTCGGAGCCGAACAGCACGCGCCCGCGGTGGCAGCCGTGGTACAGCGGCTTTTCGCCGAAGCGGTCGCGCCCCAGGGTCAGGGTGCGTGTCTGCCGGTCCCACAGCGCGAAGGCGAACATGCCGACCCAGCCCTCGATCGCGCCGCGCAGCCCGTCGCGTTCGACCGTCGCCAGCAGCGTCTCGGTGTCCGAGGTGCCGCGCCAGCCCGGTGCATCGCCGCTCGCCTCGAGCGCTGCGCGCAACGCACGGTGGTTGTAGATCTCGCCGTTGAAGGCGATCGCGTAGCGCCCGGACGCCGACAGCATCGGCTGGTCACCGCTCGCGCCGAGCCCGACCACCGCCAGCCGCCGGTGCACCAGCGCCACCCCCGCCGCCGCATCGCTCCACAGACCCTCCCCGTCCGGGCCCCGGTGAGCGATCGCGCGCCCCATCGCGCGCAGCTCCGCCTCGGTGCCCGGGTGCACCGCCCCGAGCACGCCGGCTAGTCCGCACATCGGGCGAACACCTCCAGCATGCGTGCCGCGAGCACCTCCCGGGCGCTCTCCCCGGCCACCCGTCGCCCGGCCTCGCCGAGTGCTCGCACACGCGCCGGGTGGGCGGCGAGCGATGCGATCGCGTCCGCCAGGGCGACCGGGTCGCCCGGCGCCACCGTCACGCCGCAGCCGCTCGACTCGACCAGCGCGGTCGCCTCCCCGGCCGGCAACGCCATCAGCACCGCCGTGCCGCTCGCCTGGCACTCGAACAGCTTGGACGGGATGACGCCTGCGAACACCGGGGAATCGCGCAGCGGAATCAGGCACAGGTCGCAGACCCCGAGCCAGCGCGGGATCTGCGCGCGCGGCACCGCGGGCACCAGCCGCACCGCCTCGAGACCGCGCTCGGCCACCAGCGCCTCGACGCGGGCGCGCTCGGCACCGGCGCCGACGAAGGCGAACCGCACGCGCGGGTGATCGCGAAGCCGCGTCACCGCCTCCATGACGTTGACCAGGTCGTGCGCCATGCCGTGGGTGCCGATGTAGCCGACGACGAAGTCCTCCGGAGCGAGGCCGTGCTCGGCCAGCAGCGCCGGGTCCTTCGCGCGCGGTGCGAACAGGCCGACATCGACGCCGTTCCTGACCACGCTGATCTTGTCGCGCTCGATGCCGCGTCCGGCGATCTCGTCGCGAAACGATTCGGTGACGACGACGATCGCGCGCGCCGAGCGGTACAGCCACAGCTCGACGCGCTCCATCGCGCGGATGAACGGGCTGTCCTGCATCGCACCGACGGCGACGATCGAGGCGGGCCACAGGTCGCGGATCTCGAGCACGAACGGGCGCCGCCGGACGAGGGCTGCCAGACGCCCGGCGACGGCGCAGAAGAACTGCGGCGAGGTCGCCACGACCACGTCCGCCCGCCGCTGCACGGTGGCGGCCACGAAGCCTGTCACCATGAACGACAGGTAGTCGAGGATGCGTGGCACGAACCCTGCGTTGGCGGCGATGAACGTCTTGACGCGCACGACCCGGATGCCGTCGATCTCCTCGCAGGCGTACCAGCGGTTGCGATAGCCGGCGTGCACCCGGCCTTCGGGAAAGTTCGGAAAGCCGGTGATCACCGTGACGCGGTGCCCGAGCCGTACCCACTCGCGGGCGTGCTCGTGGGTGCGCGTGGCCGGCGCGTTCGACTCGGGCGGAAAGTTGTCGCTCAGGAACAGGATGTCGAGCGAGCGTTTCACGATGCGCCGAACCGGAGCGTGAACACGATCTCGTCCGCCACGAAATCGATGACGAGGCGCCGACCGGGCTCGCTGGCACCGAAGCGCGGGTGCCAGGTCGAGGGCTCGATCCGCGCCGTCCCGCCCGCCGCCTCCCAACGGGCGACCGTCGCCTCGCCCTCGCACACCCGCCCGTCACCGTGCAGCGTCAGCCGCGGGTGGAAGTGCACGCTTGCGAACGCCTCGTCGCGGCGCCCCTCCAGACGGTCGACGATGCGCAGCGCGTGCGCATCGAGCGCGAAGGCGCGGCGGTGCACGACGCGGCCGGCGAGGCGACGGTAGCCGTCGTGCGCCGCGGAGGCGGCGGGCGAATCGCCGCCGCTCTCGCAGACGATGTCGAACGGGTAGGCGCGACGGGCGACCCGGAAACCGGCCCAGACCTCGCTGGAGTCGGTGCCGTCGACGGTGACGGTATTGTGCGCCGGCGTGCCGCGCTGACGGTGACGCTCGGGCGAGTCCCGGTAGGTCGAGGTGCCGGAGTTGACGATCACGCGGGCCTCGCCGAGCGAGAGCTCGAACGACAGGGTGTCCGCGTGCGCGTGACCGGGCTGATGGTCGGGCCCGACCGGTGCGAGATCGGCGAGCAACGTCGCCTCGCCGGCGACCAGACGGGCGTAGCCGGACGGCTCGAGCCAGCGGGAGCCGCTCGCGGAGGCATCGCACCCGGGCACGGTGCCGGCGATGCCGAGCCGGTGCGCGTAGTCCGTCAGCGCCGCCACCGTCGGAGCGATGCCGAACGCTGCGTCGTTGAAGAAGGCGATCTCCCCGTCGGGGTGGGACATCGCCGCAAGCCAGCCGAGCATCGTCGCGGCGGTGCCGCGCCAGCGCCGGAGCTGCCCCACCTCGATCCCGTTCGCGGCCTCGGCGAGGGCGATCAGGTCGAGCACGTCCTCGAGCAGCGTCGCCTGGTACATCGGGCTTCTCTCGTAGTGAGCACCGTCGGCGAGGATCTGCTCGACCAGCTGCGCATCGACGAGCGCAAGACCGCGCTCCCGCCAGCCGTCCCCCTCCTCGCCGCCGAAGAACAGCCCTGCGAAGGCCAGCGCCTTGGCATTGGCGAACAGGTGGTTGGCGAGGATGTGGTGCTCGAGGTTGCGCTCGAGCCAGCGCGTCTGCAGCGCCAGGCTGTCGAGCACGTCCCGGGTGCGGTCGCCGTCGCCGTCCGGGGCGTCGCCCGGGCCACCGTCCGACAGGCACCACCTGATCCAGTTCACGATCCGCAGCGAGGTCGGGTAGGGCTCCCAGCCGTCGCCCCCGGGCGGCGGGTTCGAGACGATCCAGTCGCGCACCAGCGATCCGGACGAGGCGTCCTCGGCCCACGATCCGTCCTGCCCGAGGTAGTCGAAGTAGTGCAGGTTGTAGCGCCACAGCTTCTCCGCCTCGAGATCGAGCCAGCGCACGCCGTCCGGATAGTGCCGGGTGACACCGAGAAACGTGAAGCTCGGCCCCGCGGCGAGCGACCTGGCCCTGGGAAGCGGGCGGCACGGTGTCGCGAGCGCCCGGCGCGGCGGTGCGGGCGAGTCTCGAACGCGCGGGGCCGCTCGCAGCCGGTACCGCAGCCGGCAGGCGACCTGCCCGACCCTCAGGTGGCGAACGGTGCGCAGCGTGAGCAGCATCCGCTCCCTCGATGACGACATGGCGGGACGCGTTCCGGCGGTGGGTGCGGGCGACATCCTGCCCCAGTTCGATGCGCAGCGCTCGGCCGCCACCCGCGCCCGCTCCCCGCTTGTCGAAACGGCGGCGCGGAGCGCGCTACCATGCGCCCCCGCTCGTCACCCGATACCCCCGTCCCCCATGTGCGGAATTGCCGGCATCCTCGCAGCGGGGAAGGACGAAGCGCTGGAGGCGGACATCGTCCGGATGACCGCACGGCTGCGCCACCGGGGCCCCGATGCCACCGGGCACCACGTGCAGGGACCGGTCGCGCTCGGCCACACGCGCCTGTCGATCATCGCGCACGGGCCGGGCGGCGCCCAGCCGATGGGTGCCGGGGACGGACGCCACACCCTGGTCTACAACGGCGAGCTCTACAATCACCGGGAGCTGCGCGCGGACCTGGAGGCCGAGGGCGTGCGCCTCACCTCGGGTTCGGACTCGGAGGTGGTGCTGCGCTCCCTGATCGCCTGGGGCGTCGATGCCGCCTGCCGCCGCTTCAACGGCATGTTCGCGTTCGCGCTGTGGGACGCCCGCGAGGAGCGCCTGGTGCTCGGGCGCGACCGCTTCGGCATCAAGCCGCTCCACTGGTCGCGCCACGGATCGCGCCTGCTGTTCGGCTCGGAGATCAAGGCGCTGCTGGCCTGCCCCGGGTTCGAGCGCGACGTGGACGGTGCGGGCCTGGTCGAGTACCTGCAGTACGGCAACGCGCTGCGCGAGAACACCCTGTACGCCGGGTGCCGGAAGCTGCTGCCCGGGCACCTGCTCGAGGTGCGTCCCGGACAAGCGCCGACGACCCGCGCCTTCTGGACGCTCGCGCACGTGCCGGCAGCGCCCGCGCTCGGCGAGGAGGCGATCGTCGAACGGGTGCGCGAGACGCTGCGGGCAGCCGTCGCCCGGCACCTGATCGCCGACGTGCCGGTCGCGATGTTCCTGTCCGGCGGGCTCGACTCCTCCTCGATCTGCGCGTTCGCCGCCGGGGCCGGCGCCGGTGCGCTGCGCACCGTCTCGGTCGAGTTCGAGGGCACCCGTGCGGCGAGCGAGCTGGCCAACGCGCGGCTGGTCGCGAACACCTTCGGCACCGTCCACGAGGAACGGCGGCTGAGCTACTCCAGCCTGGCCGACACGCTGGAGGCGATCGGCGATGCGCACGACCAGCCGTTCGGCGACGCGGCCAACGTGCCGCTCTACATCCTGTCGCGCGATGTGGCGAGCGATGCCCGCGTGGTGCTGCAGGGCGACGGCGGCGACGAGATGTTCGGCGGCTACCGGCGCTACCGCCTGCTGCAGCACGCCACCGCCTGGCGCGCGTTCGCCCGGGTGGCGCCGGTGCCGCGGGCGCTGGCCGCGCGCAGCAACGCCGCACAGCGCCTGGCGCGGATGCAGGATGCGCTGCGCTGCACCGGCGCCGAGCGCTTCGCACGCCTCTTGACCGAGGAACGGGCCGACGGCGGGCTGGCGCGGCTGCTGCGCCCCGAGACGCGCGCGCGCCTGGCCGCCCACGACCCGTTCGCCGCCTACCGGGCGGTCTGGCCCGAGGTTGCGCACCTGGACCCCGCCCAGGGGATGCTCCACACCGACACCCGCATCCTGCTGCCGGACATCTTCCTGGAGAAGGTCGACCGCTCGACCATGGCCAGCGGCGTGGAGGTGCGCGTGCCGTTCCTGGACACCGAGCTGGCCGATCTGGCGATGAGCCTGCCCAGCTCGCTCAAGCTCGCCGGTCGCTCCAAGAGCCTGCTGCGCCGCGCCATGGACGGCATCCTGCCCGAGCCGATCCTGAACGGTCCCAAGCTCGGTTTCGGGGTGCCGTACGGCGAATGGCTCGCCGGCCCCCTCGCCGCCTTCACCCGGGAGCGGCTGTGCGCGCCCGGCACGCTGGTGGCCGAGCTGTTCGACACCACGGAGCTTGCCCGCCTGTGCGAGCGCCACGCCGCGGGCACCGCCAACCACGGCTTCATGCTCTACAAGCTCCTGATGCTCGCGCTCTGGAACGAACCCCATTCCCGACCCCATTCCCGACCCCATTCCCGACCCCATTCCCGACCCGACACCCGCCCGTGAAGCAGATCATCCAGAACCTCTCGAACGGCGACACCTCCGTGGTCGACGTGCCGCGCCCGCACTGCCCGCCGCGCCACGTGCTGATCCGCAGCGCCCACTCGCTGGTGTCGCTCGGCACCGAGCGCATGCTGGTCGAGTTCGGCAAGGCCAACCTGCTGTCCAAGGCTCGCCAGCAACCCGACAAGGTCAAGATGGTGCTCGGCAAGGCGCGCACCGACGGCGTCGGTGCGACGCTGGAGGCGGTGCGCAGCAAGCTCAACCAGCCGATCCGCATGGGATACTGCAATGCCGGCACGGTGCTGGAACGTGGCGAGCACGGCTTCGAACCGGGCGATCGCGTCGTCTCGAACGGGTCGCACGCCGAAGTGGTCGCGGTATCGCGCAACGTGGTCGCGCACGTGCCCGACGCGGTCTCGCTGGAGCACGCGACGTTCGTGCCGGTGGCCGCGATCGCGCTGCAGGGCATCCGCCTGGTCGCCCCGACCCTCGGTGAACGGATCGCCGTCATGGGGCTCGGCCTGATCGGGCTGCTGGCGGTGCAGCTGCTGCGCGCCCACGGCTGCACCGTCATCGCGATCGACCTGGACCCTGCCAAGGTCGACCGGGCGCGCGCGTTCGGGGCGATCGGGCTGCTCGCCGGCGAGGGCGCGGACGTGGTGGCCGGCGCGCTCGAGGCGAGCGGTGGCGACGGGGTCGACGGCGTGGTCATCGCCGCCTCCACCCCCTCCTCGGACCCTGTCAGCCAGGCGGCGCGCATGAGCCGCAAGCGCGGTCGCCTGGTGCTGGTCGGGGTGACCGGGCTGGCACTGCGCCGCGACGAGTTCTACGAAAAGGAGCTGAGCTTCCAGGTCTCCTGCTCCTACGGCCCGGGGCGTTACGACCCCGATTACGAGGACCGCGGCGAGGACTACCCGCTCGGCTTCGTGCGCTGGACCGAACAGAGGAACTTCGAGGCCGTGCTCGGCCTGATGGCGAGCGGGGCGCTGGACGTCTCCTCGTTGATCTCCGCGCGCCACCCGTTCGCCGACGCCCCGTCGGTCTACGCCGGGCTTGCCGACGATGCGTCGGCGCTCGGCATCGTACTCGATCACGACCCCGACGAGAGCGAGGAGCGGGTGCTGCGCCGGAGCGTGCCCATCGGCACCGGTAGTTCGCGCGGTGCCGCCGCTACCGGTGCCGCCGCGCGCCCGGGGCGCGCACCGATCGGCACCAGCGTGCTGGGGGCGGGCAACTACGCCTCGCGCGTGCTGATCCCGGCCCTGGTCAAGGCCGGCGTGCAACCGCGCACCCTGGTCACCACCGCCGGTGTCTCGGCCACCCACCACGGCACCGTCAACGGCTTCGCCCAGGCCTCGACCGAACCGGAGGCGGTGTTCGACGATGCCGACACCGACCTGGTGGTGGTGGCGACCCGCCACGATTCGCACGCCGGTTACGTGCGCCGCGCGATCCAGGCCGGCAAGGATGTGTTCGTGGAGAAGCCGCTCGCGCTGAGCACCGGGGAGCTCGACGAGATCGAGCGCGTCTGGACGGCGCGCGATGCGGCCAAGCGTCCCCGCGTCATGGTCGGTTTCAACCGCCGCTTCGCCCCGCACGTGATGCGGATGAAGTCGCTGCTCGCACCGGTCGGCGGTCCGAAGTCGCTGATCCTGACGATGAACGCCGGCGCGATCCCGCTCGATTCCTGGGTGCAGTCGCGCGAGGCGGGGGGGGGCCGCATCGTCGGCGAGGCCTGCCACCTGATCGACCTGGCGCGCTTTCTGGTCGGCCACGCGATCGTCTCGGTGCAGGCGCGCGGCATGCGCATCGACGCCCGCCACGACACCGGCGAGGACAAGGCGGCGATCCTGCTCGGCTTCGCCGACGGCTCGCTCGGCACGGTCCACTACTACGCCAACGGCGGCGCATCGTTCCCGAAGGAGCGGATCGAGGTGTTCGCCGACGGCCGCACCCTGCAGCTGGACAACTTCCGCAAGCTGCGCGGGTTCGACTGGCCGGGCTTTGCGAAGATGAACCTGATGAAGCAGGACAAGGGGCAGCAGGCCTGCATCGCCGCCTTCGTCGAGGCGATCCGCCGCGGCGCACCGTCACCGATTCCGATGGACGAGCTGCTGGAGGTGTCGCGGGCGACGATCGATGCCGCCGAGCAGGTTCGCCGGAGCCTGTGAGCGGGAGGGTGCGTCGCCGGTGAACCTCCCGACGCGGCTGCACTCGCGACGCGCGGCACTGGTTCTCTCGTTCGGCTACGCCGGCCAGATCTATGCAGCCGTGGTCTCGCTGGCGTTCTCGCCGTTCATCCTCGAGCGGATCGGGGCCGAGGCCTACGGCCTGGTCGGCATCTTCCTGATCGTCCAGGCCTGGTTCCAGCTGCTCGATGCCGGGCTGACGCCGGCGCTGTCGCGCGAGAGCGCACGCTTTCGCGGTGGTGCGGTCACCGCGGACGCCCTGCGCGGCACCGCCCGCGGGCTGGAGTGGGTGGTCGGCCTGTCGGCGCTGCCGATCCTGCTGCTGACTTGGCTGGTCGCCGACCAGGCGGCCGCGCGCTGGGTGCGGCGCGAGACGATCGCGCTCGACGAGATCTCGCTGGTGCTGCAGATGACGGTGCTGATCCTGATCATCCGCTGGCTCGGTGGCGTTCGCCGGGGGCTGCTGACCGGGTTCGAGCGCCACCTGACGCTGTACTCGATCAACGTCGTGATCGCCACGTTGCGCTTCCCGGCAATCGTCGTCTACTTCGCCCTGGTCGCCCCGTCGGCCACGAACTACTTCCTGTGGCAGCTCGCCATCAGCGTGCTGGAGGCGGCGCTGCTGTGGGGCTGCTCGCGCAGGCTCGTGCCGCCGGGCCCGACCGGCGGTCCCGTGCAGAGCGTGCGCTCGCTCGGCAACATCGCGGTCTTCGCCGCCAACCACGGTCTCGTCGCCGTGCTGTGGATCCTGATCGCGCAGACCGACAAGCTCGTCCTGTCGCGCAACCTGACGCTGTCCGACTTCGGCTACTTCTCGCTCGCCGCCGCCGCCGCCGCCGGTGTGAACCTGATCGTGCTGCCGATCAACCAGATGCTGATGCCGCGCATGGCCCGCCTGGCCGCCGAAGGGGACGAATCCGGGCTGATCGAGCTGTACCGCCGGGCCACGCGCGGCACGGTCGTGCTGGTCGGTTCGGTCGCCGTGCTGTTCGGCGGGTTCGGCCACGAGGTCATGCTGGCATGGACCGGGGACCCCGACATCGCCGAGCGCACCGGTGCGGTCCTGTCGTGGTACGCGATCGGCAACAGCGCGCTCGCGTTCGGCCTGTTCGCCTACTACCTGCAGTACGCGCACGGACGGCTCAGGCTGCACGTGACCGGCACCCTGGGCTTCCTGTTCGTCGTGGTGCCGACCCTGTTCTGGGCCGGCACGCAGCACGGCATGCTCGGCACCGCGATGGCGTGGGCGGCGCTGTGGTTGTCCTACCTCGTCACCTGGGTCAGCTTCACGCACCACCGCTTCATGCCGGGACGGGCCGCCGCCTGGCTGTTCGGTGACGTGGCGCGCCCGCTGGCAGCGGCGATAGGGGCAGGACTTGCATTGAAGGCGTTCGTGCCGCTTCCGGACGACCGGCTGCCACTGGGTCTTGCGCTGATCGGTCACGGTGCCCTGTTTCTCGTGGCCGGGTTCCTGGGATCAGGCCTGGCGGGGTCGATCCGTGGCACCGCCCGTCGGATCGCCTGACGCCGGAGAGCCGAACAGCCGCCGGCTCAGCGCCATCGACGGCCGCTCGACCCGGTACCACGCCAGCCACGCCAGCGCGATCGACAGCGTGATCGTGAGGGCGTAGGTGAGAGGTCCGGGTGCCGTACCGTCGTGGAGCAGGTGCACCAGCGCGACCAGCACGATGGCGTGCAGCAGGTAGAGGCTGTACGAGATACGGCCGAGAAACAGGAGCGGGCGCACGGCGAGCAGCGAGCGGAGCGTGGTCGAGGTGCAGCAGGCGATGATGATCACGGCGATGGCGAGCGTGGTCGGAAACTGTCCGAGCACCCGCGATGCACCCGTCCGCCAGGCGCCGGGCACGAGATCCTGGTAGCGGTACAACGCGATCGCCACGATGAACAGGGCGATGGCGCGCACTCGCCCGAGCCGCCGGAAGCGTGCGCCGAGTGCATCCAGATGACGTGCGAGCAAGGCCCCGACGGCGAACTGGTAGACGTGCATCAGCGTCTGGCCGTAGTCGTTCTGCCAGCCGAGCCGCGTGGACGTGCCCCACTGGAAGCCGCGTCCCAGCACGTAGAGTGCGAGCGTGAGGAGCAGTACCGTCTTCCAGTCGTGGCGCAGCACCACCCACATCAGCAACGGGAAGGCGAGCGAGATGCGCATCTCGATCACCAGCGACCAGAGCACCGGGTTCAGCGCACCGTTGTCGAAGCTCGGCAACAGCGCCAGATGCTCCAGCACCAGGGCAAGGTCGACCGGGCCGCTCCAGATCGAGCCGAACCAGGCGCTGGTGGCCGGGTTCGGCGAGTGCGGCACGAGCGAGAACGCGAGCAGGGACAGCAACACCGCGACGGCGTACGGCGGGTAGATGCGCAGCACCCGCTTGACCATGAACGCACCGGTATCGACCGGACCCCGGTAGAACGGCAGCGACAGCACCAGACCGCTCAGCACGAAGAAGAACACCACCGCCTCCGAGCCGGCCCAGAGCGTGCGCACCGGCGGCATCGACAGCAGCGCCAGAGGCGTACCGGGCTCGGGGCTGCCACCGACGTCCATCTCGGGAAGCACCACCAGGCAGTGCAGCAGCACGACCGAGAGTGCTGCCAGCCCGCGTAGCGAATCGAGTTCGGGTCTGCGTCGCATGCGCGCTCCGTGCCGATGGTGGGACATCCGGTCGATGCGAGTCTAGCCCGGCAATCGTCATCTTCCGCCTTTCCCGGTCGGCCCTCGCGATACACTGGCCCTACTCGAACGGTCGACTCGCGACCGAGAAATCCGTCATGCATTCGACCAAGCGCGAGGCTCCATTCGTCGACACCGGTGCACGGCTCAAGCTGAGCGTCTGCCTCGTCGCCTACAACCAGGCCGAGCTCTTCCGGGAGGCGATCGAGAGCGTGCTGGCGCAGGAAACCTCGTTCGCCTTCGAGGTCGTGGTCTGCGACGACGCCTCCAGCGACGGCACCGCCGAGGTGCTGCGCGAGTACGCGGCGCGGTACCCCGGAACGGTGCGAGCGGTCTACCGCGAGCAGAACGTGGGGCCCTACCAGAACCTTGTCGAGGTGCACAACCTCGCTCGCGGGGAATACGTCGCGCACGTCGATGGCGACGACCTGTGCCTGCCGGGCAAGCTGCAACGACAGGCCGACTTCCTCGATGCGCACGCCGACGTGGCGGCCGTCTGGCACGCGGTGCGCATCCGCGACGGGCGCGGGCGCGATGTCGGGCGCATCTGCCTGCGCGACGCGTTGAGCGACGACGGCTACCTGACGCTCGAGGATGCCCTCGAGACCGGTGCTGTCGGCGTGCACAGCGCGGTGATGTATCGCGCCGGTGCCCGGACGACACGGTCGCACGCGCTCGACACGCTCGACTGGTTCTACGCGGTCGAGTACCTCTCCCACGGACGCGGTTACCAGCTCGCCGACGAGCTGGGCGTCTACCGCCGGCTCGAGGGCACGAGCCTGTCGAGAAACAAGGTCACGGCACAGCGCATGCGGCGCAACTTCGCCGCAACCATCGCTCACTACGCGGCGGTCTTCCCCGAGCACAGGAAGCGGCTGTTCACGCTCTCCCTGCTCGTCCTGCTGTCCGATGTCCGGGCAGGCGCACCGACCTGGACCGCGCTCCTGCGCCCGCTTCTCGCCTCCGCATCGCCGGTCTCGCCACGACACTTCCTGAGGGCACTGCGGCGTTTCCAGGCCGCGAGTCGCGGCTTTCGCGGCGTGTGACGAGGCGAGGGTGAAGCACGGATCCGCCCGGCTCGACCCGCTCGACCTGGCCCTGCTCGCCGCACTGGCAACGGTGCTGGCCGTCGCGGCCAGCCATCACGAGCTGGTGCTCGACGAGGCGCACGCGTGGAACCTTGCGCGCGTGGCCGCCCGGCCGTGGGACGTCCTCCGGCTCGGTGCGCTCGAGGGGCACACCCCGCTGTGGTACCTGGTGCTCTGGCCGCTCACCCTCGGCGGTGACCCGCGCTGGATGCAGGGCCTGGCCGTCGTGCTGACCGCCGCGTCGGCGGCGCTGCTGCTGCGCGAGCGCCCCGGTCCCCGGTGGGTCTGCGTGCTGGTCCTGTTCGGCTTCTACGTGATCTTCCGGTACTCGGTCATTCCGCGCACGTACACGTTGACCCTGCTCTTCTCCGCCTTCCTGGCCGCCCGGCTCCATGCCGGTGAACGGCGGCTCGTGCCGCTCGCGATCGCCTGCGGGCTGATCGCGATGACCGGCGCGTTCGGTGTCCTGCTGTCGGCACCGCTGATGCTCGTCGTGCTCGAGCGCTGCACAGGCGCTGCGCGGCGGTGGTCGAGACGGGCACTGCTCGCCCTCGTCCCGGGTCTGGCGGTGTACACCGCGCTGGCCGTGCTCGCGAGCGGGTTCGTGATCTGGCCGATCGCCGATACCTCCTACGTCGCCACGATCATCGATGGCGTACCACGCCGGCACGACCCGTTCGACCCGCTCGTCCTGGCCGTCTTCCCGTACTGGAGTTCCCTGCCGTTCGGCATCGGCGAGCACCTCTCGAACGCTCCGGCCGGAAGGCCGGTGCTTGCCGCCGGCGCCTCGCTCGCCGCGCTGGCATTCCTGCACTCCCTGCGCGGCTGGCGGTGCGGTCAGTTCGCCGGGCTCGCCGTCATCGTGCTGGTCGTCACCGGCGGATGGTTCTCAGGCCTCGCCGAGGAGCGTTTCTCCGGCCACATCGTCCTCGCCGCCCTGGTGCTTGCCTGGGCTCGCCCATCCGTCGATACCGAGGTCGAGGCGCGTTTCCGGGCACCGTCCCGACGGTTCGATCTGTCCGGCACGGTCGTGCTCGCCGTCCTGCTCTACCAGGCCGCCGTCGGTCTTGCCCTGGTAATGGTCGACATCCGTGGCAACGTGTCGGATTCGCGCGACATCGCCCGGGTGATCGATGCGGCATTCGAGCAACCCTACGCCATCATCACCGCCCGGGCATTCGATCTCGCCGGGGTCACCGCCTACCTCGATCGCGATGTCTTCGATGTGGACTGCAACTGCGAGACGCGGCTGAACGGGGTCGGCCAGTTCGATCGGCCGACCGATCCCGTGGATGTCGAGCAGGCGTGGTGCGCCCTGGTCGCGCGCGGTGCCGGGGTGGTCGGCGTCTTTCCGGACGGGCGCTTCGAGCCCGACGAGCGTCACGAGGTCCTCGCTCGCTACCCGCACTCCGAACGGTTCACCGGCGAGACGACGGTGTTCCGTCTGAAGCGACCCGTCGAGGCGTGCGCATTCGAAACGCACACCGGCGCGCTTTCACCGCAATGACCCCCCGCACCGGCACACCGCGTCACTGAAACGGGAGGCAGGTCTCGAAAAAGCGGGACCCGGCACCGTTCCGGGGTTCGGATGTTGCGGGTTTCCGGGCCAGGCCGCGCCGCCTTCGTCACACCGTCGATCGCGGCGGCGGCGGGGGGAACGACCCGGTGAAGCGCACGACCGAACCGAACGATCGGGCAGGACCGCACGCGCCCTCCAGGCGCTGCGGATTCGAGAGCCGGCGCACCTTCCTGCTCGTCGCCGCCGCAGCGTTGCTGCAGGAGGGCTGTGGCCAGGGTTCCTCGTCCGCCGACGAAGCCGTCGCGGTGCCGGTCAAGCCGGTCAGGCCGGTCGTACCGGAGGCAGCGACGCCGGTACCGGGCGCTGCACGACCGGACACCGAGCGAACTCCCGCCGTGCCGGCACCCAACGAGGCACCCAACGAGGCGCTCAAGCCCGAGCCCGAGCCCGAGCCGGAGATCGAGGGGCCACGCCCCGAACTCGCGAAGTCGACGGTCGCGTACACCCCGCCCGCGCTGTCACCGCTGCGCGCCGTGCCCGGCATCGAAGGCTTCGGCACCGGCTCCACCACCGGTGGGCGCGGCGGGCGCGTGCTCGTCGTCACGAACCGGGCACCGACGGGGCCTGGCACCCTTGCCGAGGCGCTGACCACGCCCGGGCCCCGTATCGTCCTGTTCGACGTGTCGGGCGAACTCGTCTGCCCCGAGCCGCTCGCGATCGCCTTCGGGGACGTGTCCGTATACGGTCAGAGCGCACCGGGCGACGGCGTGCACCTGCGTGCCCGTCCGGACTCGATCTCGCCGGGCGCGAACGTCCACGCCAGCAACGTGCTGTTCCAGCACTGCCGTTTCCGTCCCGGTGCATCGAACCGGGTCAACGCCAACCGCGACGCCGTGGCCATCGGCAACTCCGGCACCGGTGCCGTCGGCAACGTCGTGTTCGATCACTGCAGCTTCTCGTGGGGAACCGACGAGCTGATCGATGTCTGGTACGGCAGTCACGACGTGACCTTTCACCGATGCCTGATCTACGAAGGGCTCTACCACTCCACCAGTACCGGCACCGGCACGCAGAGCTACCCGGCCCTGATCGGTGGCGGCAGCCACCGCATCAGCATGGTGCAGTGCGTGATGGCGCACGGCGATTACCGGATGCCGGCGATCTTCAGCGCGCGCGATGTCGACATCTTCAACTGCATCGTCGCCTGCTACACATCGGTGCCGACCGTGCTGCAGTGCCAGTACGACGATCGCGACGTCACCGGCAACATCGAGGACTGCCTGTACATCGACACCTTCGGCCGTGCCTACGCCGAGATCATCGCCTACCGCAACGTCGCCAGCACCGGGCGCATCCGCATGCACATCGAGAACAACGGCCGCACCGTCGGCCCGCACGGCGCAACGATCGGGCCGGCACGGCTGCACACCGGACAGAATCCCGCCCCCGCCGATCATCCCCCGTTCAACGCGGCGCGAGTCGCGGCACCTCGCCCGCCCGCCATCCCGCTCCACCGGCTGGAGCGGACCCTGCTCGAGGATGTCGGGGCGACGTTTCCCGCGCGTGACACCGCGGACACCCGTGCGGTCCGGAAGATCAACGACCGTGTCTCGCGGATCGTCTCGCTGGTGGACGGCGAGGTCGTCACCGCCGTGAACTCGGTCCTGATCGGCACCGACGCCGACGTTCCCTGGCCGGTGCTCGCGCCCGGACCGTCCCGCCTGGGCGCCGCGCCGGACCACGTGCCCTCAGCCTGGAAGGCGGCGAACGGGCTGCCGGCCGACACCGACGCCTCGCGCAGCGATTCCAACGGCGACGGCTACCTCGACATCGAGGACTGGCTTCACTCGCTGACCACCCGGCGCCCCGCCCGGTTCCTCTTCGAGGACCCCGTCTCGCGCTGACCCGCCGCCCCCCAGATCTGCTCGATCACCGTGTCGACGTCCCGCAGGTGGAAGGGATCGGCGAAGTTGTCCCGGTCGGTGGTGAACGCGTTGTCCTGCTCGAGGTCGATCACGGTGCCCAGAGAGGCGAGATGGGCCTTGAACCGCCGATCGTCCGCCTCGCGACCGAGCTCGACGCGCTTTCTCTGCACATCGACGTGCACCGGCGCGATGACGAACACCAGTTCGGTACCCGCCCGGCGGCAGGCCTCGACCATCCGTTCCAGCCGTGCGGCCGCCTCGGTCGGGAACGCGTAGCTGGCCAGGTTCTGAGGCATGGCCGCGTTCACCTGAAAATCCCAGAACGCATCGCGCGACATGCCGGGATCCTCCAGCGCCGGCCGGGTGCCGGCGACGGCGTGACGGAACGTCGCCCACGCCGCCCCGAACACCAGCCGGTTGGAGAGGTACAGCAACGGACTGTCGATCATGGTGCGGGCCTCGGGCACCCGGTTGAGGATCGCCAGCCCGTTGAAGCTGAGCAGGCTGAGCTGCAGGTACACCTTCTCCAGCGGCACCACCTCGGCTGCGGCCTGGTAGGTGTCGATCGCCTCGTCGAGCGTGCCGCCGCCGTAGGCAAGGTTCGCGTAGCGTTCGCCGGTGAACGCCTCGACGCGCGCGCTCGCGATCGAGTCCATGCGCGAGTCGCCGAGCAGGATGTTGGGCGCCGGATCGTCCTGGAACCGGAGCAGCTTCCAGAGCGCGTACTGCGAGCGTCCGGCAACGGCGGCCTTCAGCGGGCGTTCGGCAGGATCGCCGGCGCCGAAGCGGTCGAACGGATCGACGGCGAACACGAACGCTGCCAGCAGCGCGAACGGCAGGGCCAGCAGGGCGGCCTTGAGGGCGAGTCGGCGCACGGTCTAGAACTGCATGTAGACGAACGAGCTCGTGCGGTTGAACGCACCGAGAAACAGCAGCGTCGCCGCCAGCGCGTAGTAGGCGACCCAGCGCACCGGCAGCCGCATCGCGCCGGCCCGCTCGAGCAGCGGACGCCGCGCCTGCAACCAGTACAGCCACTCGCACGTCGCGATACCGACGACGGCGAGCAGCAGCTCGATCTTCGGCACGGCCAGCCCGGCCAGCAGGGTCTTGATCGCGGTGGGCGACATCCCCTGGCCGAGCAGGTGGAGCGCGTCGGGTCCGAGGCCGGTCAGGATCCGCCACAGCACCGTGAACGCCTGGTCGAGATCGCTGGCGCGGAAGAACACGTCGACCACGGCGAGGAAGGTGAACATCGTCGCCCACGCCAGCACCGCGTAGAGGCGGGCGGGCACGCGCTTCCTGATCCGGCGGCGGCGCCGGGTGGTCAGGAACTCGAAGCAGAGCGCGGCACTGTGCAGCAGACCGAACACCACGAAGGTCCATTGCGCGCCGTGCCACAGGCCGCTCACCAGGAAGGTGATCACGAAGGCGATGACCACCGCGGTGCGGCCCCACCCGCGCAGGGTCACGTTGACCGGCGAGAAGATGTAGTCGAAGAACCAGGTGGACAGCGAGATGTGCCAGCGCCGCCAGTACTCGGAGATCGACCGGGCCGCGTAGGGCCGGTCGAAGTTCGGCGTCAGCCCGAAGCCGAGCACCAGCGCGGCCCCGATGGCGCACAGCGAGTAGCCCGCGAAGTCGTAGTAGATCTGGAACATGTAGAGCACCACGCCGAGCAGCAGCAGCGTGGCGCTGACGGCCTCGGGCGCGGCGTACACACCGTCCACGATCGGTGCGATCCGGTCGGCCAGCACCAGCTTGAGCACCAGGCCGACGGCGATCAGGCGCAGCCCCGACGTCACCCGCTCGTAGTCGAACACGCCGGCTCCCGCCAACTGCGGCAGGAACCGGTCGGCCCGCTCGACCGGACCGGACAGGAACTTGGGGTAGAACGTGGTGAACACGGCGAAGTCGAGCAGGCGGCGCTCGGCCGCGTGGCGCTTCCAGTGCACATCGATCAGGTAGCCGACGATCGAGAAGGTGTAGAACGACAGCCCGACCGGCACCACCAGGCGCGCCAGGGTGGAATCGGCGTTCGGCACCGCTGCTGCGCCGACCTGTGCGCCGACCTGTGCGGCGATCTGTGCGGCGATCTGCTCGGCAAAGCCTGCGTACTTGAGCACCACCAGCGGTGCGACGCACAGCACGATGCCGCCGGCCAGGCTCCACGGGCCGTCGCTGCGTTCCACCAGCAATCCGAGCACGTACCCCGCCAGGGTGAGCGCCAGCACCCACACCACGGCGTACGCCCCGAAGCTTGCACAGGCGGCCAGACTGCCGAGCAGCAGCACGTGCCGCCGCCACGCCGGCGGGGTGTGGAAGAACAGCAGGCAGTACAGCGGGAACGCGACCAGGAAATCGATCGAATTGAACAGCACTTCGTACGGTCCGGTCAGTCGCGAGCGCGCAGGATCGCGTCGTGCAGATCGCCGACGTTGCGGAACTTGACGATGTCGGCGAGCTTGAACTTGATGCCGAAACGCTCTTCGACGGCGACGATCAGCGCCAGGTGGGTCAGCGAGTCCCATTCCTCGACATCGGAGGCGACCGTGGCCCGCTCGATGACGAGCGCCTCGTCGTCGAACACCTCCCTGAACACCTCGGTCAGTGCGGCGAAGGTATCGCCCTCGTGCTCGGTGGGGTCGTTCGGCATCAGGAGGTCCTTTCGAGTGTCAGTTGCATCAGGGTCCGTTCCGCGCACGGCAGCAGCCCGGGCACCGCCGGGTCATCGCTGCGGCGGGTGCGTTCGATGCGGAACCCGAGCGAGGCGTAGGCGGCCCGCGCGGGCGCATTGTTGCCGGCGAGCTGCACTTGCGCCAGTGGCACGAGCGCCGTTGCGCGCAGGCGTTCGAGCTGAGCCTCCACCAGCCGGGCGGCCAGCCCCTGCCCGCGCGCACCCGGTGCGACGTAGACGGACTCGATCTGGATCGCACCGTCGGTGCGCGCGATCTGCAACGGAGCGAGCAGGCGGAGCCGTTCGCGGCTGGCCTCGATCCGTTGCCCGCCGAGCACGCCGTGCAGCAGGGCGGCCTTGAGCAGCGCGCTGCCCGCCCCGTCGGCACCCTCGACCCACGCGCAGCACGCGCCGAGCGGCTGGTCCGCCACCGCCGCGATCAGGCATCCGGACACGCCGAGTTCCTGATGCGGCACGTCCTCGGCCAGCATCCGTGCGAGCGCATCCTCGGCCTCGGCCCGGGTGAGATCGAACAGGGTCCGGTAACTCGACGTGCCGGTACCGGACAGGTCGGCCTCGTAGGCCGCGCGCACCAGGAAGGGGATGTCGGCGCCGGTGGCAGGACGGATGCCGGTGGCCGTGTCGATGGTCATGTCGGTGGTCATGTCGGTGGTCATGCCGGCAGACCCCGCGCCAGGGCCGCCCGGTCGACCTTGCCGTTCGCGTTCAACGGCAGGCGATCGATGCACACCAGCCGGGCCGGCACCATGTAGGGCGGCAGGCGCTCGCGCAGGCCGGCCAGCACCCGCCTGGGCGCCTCGACCGTCCCCTCCACCAGCAGCACCACGATCGTGGTGCCGGCGGCCGACTCTGCCGGCACGACGACCGCCTGGCGCTCCCCCAGCAGCGCGCGGGCGTGGAACTCGATCTCGCCGAGCTCGACGCGAAAGCCCTGCAGCTTGACCTGCTGATCGATACGGCCGCAGAACAGCAACTCGCCGTCCCGGTCGAGGCGCACCCGGTCACCGGTGCGGTAGTAGCGGCGCGACACCCCGTCCGCCGCATCGCGGGCGAGAAGGAACGTGCGGGCATCCCGCTCCGGATCCCGCCAGTAGCCCGGCGTGATCTGGGCACCCGCCAGGCAGAGCTCGCCCGCCTCGCCCGCCGCCACCGGTGCGCCGCGCTCGTCGGCGATCCGCACGTGCACGCCGTCCATGCCGCGACCGATGGCGACGACGCCGTTGAGCGATGCGCCCTCCTCCCGCTCGACAGGCCGCCGGTACACCGTGGCGAACACCGTGGCTTCGGTGGGCCCGTAGAAGTTCAGGATCCGCGCAGCGGGCGCGCAGCGCGCCCAGCCCTCCATCAGGTCCACCCGCAGCGCCTCGCCGCAGAAGTACGCCAGCCGCAGCCGCGGCAGGGCGATGTCGTCGAAATAGGGCCGCAGGTAGGCGAGGACCGACGGCACCAGCGGTGCGACGGTGAGCGCGTGCTCGTCCAGCAGGCGATAGATCTCGGTGAACTTCGCCCCGCCGGATGACGGCACCGGGTACACGCAGGCGCCGGCGCACCAGGGGGCGAGATAGCTGGCGATCGAGAAATCGAAGGTGGGATCGAACATCTGCAGCACGCGATCGTCCGGCCCGTAGTCGCACCCCGCCTCGATCAGCGCGGCCAGGAAGGCGCCGAGGTTGCCACGCGTGATCGGCACCCCCTTGGGCCGCCCCGTGCTGCCGGAGGTGAACAGGAGGTAGGCGAGATCGTCGGGCGCCACGGCGGCCGGTGCGAGCGGCGGTGCGGCCGCGTCCGGACCGTGCGGCGGACAGCCCAGCCAGGTCACGCCCGATTCGCGATCGATGCGATCGGCAGCGCCGGTCGAGGTATCGATCACGAACCGGACGCCGGACTGCAGGACGATGTCGCGATTGCGCCCGGACGGGTGGGCCGGGTTCATCGGCACGAAGGCGCGACCGGCGTGCAGCACGGCCAGGAGGGCGGCATAGCCATCCAGGGATTCGGCACCGGCGACGACGCCGATCAGGCGCTCGGCCGCCGGCACCGCACGCTCCAGCGCGCGACGGATGGTCAGGACGCGCCGGTGCAGTGCGGCGTAGCCGTGCACCGCATCCCCGATCCGCAGCGCCGGACGGTCGGCGTGGCGATCGAACGCGCGTTCGAGCCGCTCGGCGACGTCGGGTGCGGCTGCGCGGGGACTCGGGTGGAGGGTCGACATCGAGGGTACGGGTTCACCGAAGATACGCAAGACCCCGAAGCCAGCAGTGGCCCCCAGCCGGGCCGCGGCAGTGTAACCGACCCGGTGCGGCGATCGGCCCGCAGGTCGCTACTCCGCCGACTGCTCGCTCCGCCGACGCCTCCTGCGACGTCGGCGCGACGTCCTGCCGCGCTCGGACGTCGGCGCAGCGTCAGGTGCGGGTGCGGCGAATGCGGGTGCGGCAGCACGCAGCGGGGCAACCGTGCCGAGATCGATATCCGGCAACTGGAACAATGGCAGGGGGAGCGTGCTCGTCCCGAGCGCCTTCGTGTCGGCACCGGCGTGGGCCGAGCGACGACGCTCGGGCATCCGGCGGCGGCGCTTCTTGCGGCGCTCCGGGCGGATCAGCCGCGTCAGCGCCGTGGCGGCGAACACGCCCGCCAGGTCGATCAGCACATCGAGGCCGCTCGCTCCCCGATCGCCGATGTGGGTCTGCAGCCCCTCCGAGCCGATCGCGAGCAACGCGGCGAACACGACGAGGTGCCAACGGCGCACCCCCAGCTGCCGGCGTCGGCGCAGCAGGACGAAGGTGAGCAGGAAGAACGCCAACGCGTGCCCGCCCTTCAGCACGACGAAGACCGCGCCGCCGGACGCGATCCCGAACAGGTTCTCGAACAGGAGGAGCACCGGCTCGACCACCGGCTGCAGCGATCGCACCGACAGCGTGACCCCGACCACGATCGCCGCGGCGAGCGCTCCGGGCAGCAGCATCGACCTCGCGGCACCGCTCGCCCGCACGAACTGCACGATCGACCACAGCGCGAAGGCGACGACGCTGCCGAGCAGGAGCAGGCACAACGTGTACAGCACGTTCGGACGCACGATCTCGGCACTCCCCTCGTGCAGGGAGAACGTCGGTGCACCGGGCCGGCTGTGCAGCGAGACCTGCGCGGTGGCGGCACCGACGGGCCAGTCGACCACCGTGGAGAAGCGTTCGAGCGTCGTCGCCCGGCGCGGTATCGACCGCAGGTTCTCGTAGCCGACGTTCTCGCCGTCGGCGGTGAGGAACGCGATGCCCAGCGCGGCCGTCCCCGACGATGCTTCCGCCGGTGATCGCTCGATGATCCGGCCGGACAGCAGCAGCCGGCGGCCCTCCTCCGCAGGCGGCTCGAACGGCACGTCGAACGAGAGGCGGTTGACGACGAGCGCATCGCTGCGAAGCGTGATCCCGTCCTGGAACGTCGCCGCGTCCGACGTGCCGGTGCGTGTCCAGGACTCGGCGGCGTCCGGGAACGGTGCCCAGCGCGGCGGGTCGAGGAAGGTGTGAGCGGGTACGAACACCCCGATCGCCCAGAGCATGACCACGGCGACGAGCGTGCGCTCGAATACGGTTCTGCCCGTGATCTGCGAAGGCATGAGGACCCGCCGAAAAGGAACTGCGTCACATAGTGTGACATTCTTGACCGCCCACGGACCCGACACGATGACCGAGCGAGACGAGACGATCGGTGCAACCGCCACCGGTACCGGCGGCGTCGACACCGGACGCCGCCGCGCGATCGAGCGCCTGGGTGCGCTGGCGGCCACGCTCACCGCGGGCGCCGGTGGCCACGTTGCCGCTGGCGAAACCGCTGCCTCCAAGGGCGAATCGGCACCCCGCCCGGCGACCGGCTACGCACCGCCGCCCGTCACCCCGCTGCGCGTGGCTCCCGGTGTCGAGGGTTTCGGAGCGGACACACCGGCCGGGCGCGGCGGGCGGGTGCTGGTCGTGACAAGTCGGAAACCTGTCGGGCCGGGCACGTTGCACGAGGCGCTGACCAGCAGCGGCAAGCGCGTGATCCTGTTCGACGTCAGCGGCCCGATCACCCTGCCCGGGCCGATGCTGATCGCCGCGGGCCAGGTGTCGGTGTACGGCCAGAGCGCACCGGGCGACGGGGTGTACCTGACGTCCGACCCCGACAACGCCTACCCGACCCTGCAGCCCCGTGCCGACGACATGCTGTTCCAGCACTGCCGCTTCCGACCCGGGGCGGCACGGGAGACGAACGGCTCGCGCGATGCCTTCTCGGTCGGCAACCCGGACGAGCCGATCGGGCGCATCGTCGCCGACCACTGCTCGTTCTCGTGGGCCACCGACGAGATCATCGATATCTGGCACGGCTCGCACGACGTCACCATCAGCCGCAGCCTGGTCTACGAAGGGCTCTACCACTCGACCTCGACCGGCACCGGGCACCAGAGCTACCCGATGATCGTCGGCGGGGACGCGCACCGCATCAGCATCGTGCAGTCGGTGCTGGCGATCGGTGACTACCGCTTCCCGGCCCTGTTCGGCTGTCACGACGTCGATGTGTTCAACAACGTGCTGGCCCTGTACACGCTCGATCCGACGCCGGTGCAATGCCAGTACACCGAACACGACCTGACCGGCAACATCGAGGCGAACCTGTACATCGACGCCGCCGGCACCGCCGCCGCCGAGATCCAGCGCTACACCGATGTCGAGAGCACGGCGACGGTGCGCCTGCACGTGTCGGGCAACGGCCGTGTCACGGCGACGAGCGACAAGATCGGGCCGATACGTGTCGCCTCCGAGGGGCAGATGGTCGATGCCGCGAAGGACGAGCGGTTCAACCGGGCGCGCACGGCCGCACCGCGACCGGCGCCGATCCCGATCGAGCGTCTCGAGGCGGTGCTGCTGGAGGATGTCGGGGCGCGTGCGCCGACGAGGGATGCGGCCGATGCCCGTGTGATCGCGCAGATTCGTGCGCGCCGCCTGCAGTTGGTGGACCTGGTCGGTGGCGGTGTCGTCACCGAGGCCAATACCGAAAGCGTCGGTTCGCCGCGTGACGTTGCCTGGCCGGAGCTGAAAGGTGGACCCTCGCGGCTGGGCAGCGGACCCGATCGCGTGCCGAGCGCCTGGAAGCGGGCCAACGGGTTGTCAGCCGTGACGAACGCAGCGAGCACCGACTCGAACGGGGATGGTTATCCGGACATCGAGGACTGGTTGGCCTCGTTGGGTTGAGCGATCGCGGCGGCACGGAGTTTTCGAGCCATACATCGCTTCAGGGTGCGACGGACCTTGCGGGAGAGCTCGGGATCACGGCGCAGGAGCTCGCCGAGGATGGCCACGGGGCGTAGTTCCGGGGTGGCCTGGAGCTGGGCTCGTTGTCGCCATGCACGCCGTGCCCGAGTGGCAGGTGCACGACCATGCAGGCGATCAGGATCAGCTCGGCGGCACCGAGCGGGATGCCGGGCAGGCGCAGCGCGGTCATAGTCAAGGTGGCGAACGCCAGCGCTATGACCATGATCATAGCGAGCGAACTCTGCCTGGTTGACATGCCCGTTCTCGAACGCTGTACGTCGGAATCCCTACTTTAATCAGTCGGCAGAGTGGTTCTCGACGCGACAGGCACCGTCGTATCTTCGGCCATCCGACCTCGTGAACACCGGACCGCCGTCCTTCGAACCCGCTGGGACAGACCGACGGCGGTCACCACGACCGCTTGCTGCTGGTCAGGGGTAAAGTGACGCGCTCACGTTCTGCCAAGCCACCGCACTCACCCATCATGAAATTCGACACGTTACTATCGTGCACTGCACTTGCGCGTGCAAGCAGCAACGCATCGAAACGAGTGAGCAGCAACTCCCGGTTACCGGTAGCGACGAGAAACGATCATGACGACAAGAGATCTGCGGGTCTACGGCTCGGGCGGCTTCGGTCGTGAAGTGAGATGGTTGGTGGAATCCGACCCCGCCCGGGCTTACCGATTTGCCGGCTATCTGAGCGACGATGGCGATGCAGATTCACCGGATTGCCTCACTTTCGAGGACTTTTCGGATCGGGGTATCGATGCCGACATCGTGATAGCGATCGGTGACCCGCGCACACGCAACCGTGTGATCGAGCGTACCGATGCCCGCAACACGGCCTACGCCACGCTCGTACACGATGGCGTGCGACGGTCACCGGACTGTCACATCGGCATTGGCAGCATCGTATGCTCCGGTTCGCAGTTCACGGTGAACATCACGCTCGGCGAGCACGTGCACGTCAACCTGAACTGCACCATCGGCCACGACGTCAGCATCGGTCGCTGCAGCACGCTGTCGCCCGGCGTGCACGTGTCGGGCAACGTGATCATCGAACCCGGCGTGTTCATCGGTACCGGGGCGGTCATCGCCAACGGTCGGCATGACGCGCCTCTGACCATAGGCGCCGGTTGTGTCATCGGTGCCGGTGCGGTGGTCATGGGCGATACGCAAGCGAACACACTGTACCTGGGCGTGCCGGCGAAGCCGATCAAGCGGATCGGCTGATCAATCCCGTTCGAGAGACCTCTCGAACCGCGTCATGGTCGCCTCGCCTTCAGCCGCTATGCCGTCACGCTTCCAGACCTTGCCGACAGTGCGCCACAGGATCCGGATGTCCAGCCACAGGGAGCGGTGATCGACGTACCAGACGTCATGGATGAATTTCTGATCCCACGACAACGCGTTGCGGCCGTTGATCTGCGCCCAGCCGGTGATGCCGGGTCGCACCTCATGCCGGCGCGCCTGCTCGGCGCTGTACAGCGGCAGGTACTCGGGCAGCAACGGTCGCGGGCCGACCAGGCTCATGTCGCCCGCCAGCACGTTCAACAGCGCCGGCAGCTCGTCCAGGCTGGTGGCACGCAACCGCAGGCCGAACGGTGTCAATCGCTCGGCATCGGGTAGCGGCCGGCCGTCGGCATCGATGGCATCGCGCATGCTGCGAAACTTGATCAGCTCGAACAACCGGCCGTCGCGCCCGGGACGCTGCTGGCGGAACAGCACCGGCGAGCCGAGCCGGCGACGCACCAGCCAGGCCACCACCAGCGCCACCGGCAGCAGCACCGGGACCGCAAGCACAGTCAGAAAAATGTCGAAGCCGCGCTTCATCACTGCCTGCTCCGCATCGGCTACCGCACTCGGTTCGCGGACACCCTTGCACGAGGTCGGTCGGATCGCAGCCGTTCGTCCACCGTCCGGATCGCCTTGCAGGTACGGCCGATTTCCTCCTCGGTCAAGGTGGGATGGACCAGGAACATCAAACTGGTCTCACCCAGCTCCCGCGCCACCGGCAACGGCGCGGCCGGACGGAAGCCGGTGCCGTCGAACGCCTTCTCGCGGTAGATCTCCGAGCAGGAGCCGGAGAAGGCGGGAACGCCCAGCCCATCGAGCTCGGCGATGACCCGATCACGCGACCAGCCCTCGGGCAAGGCTTCGGGGACCACGAACGCGTAGGCCTTGTAGGCCGCGTGCCGCACGTGCGTCGGCACGTCGGGCACCCGCAGCCACTCGCAGTCGCCGCAGGCCGCCCAGATGGCGTTCGCGTTGGCGCCGCGCCGCGCCTGCCACCGCTCGAGCCGGCCGAGCTGGATGCGCCCGAGCACGCCCTGCAGCTCGGTCATGCGCCAGTTGGTGCCGAACGACTCGTGCAGCCAGCGAAAGCCCGGCGGGTGCTCGGTCTCGTAGACCGTGCGCCACGACTTGCCGTGATCCTTGTAGGACCACATGCGGTCCCACAGCGCGGCATCGTCGGTGGTGACGATGCCGCCCTCGCCTCCCGTGGTCATGATCTTGTCTTGGCAGAACGACCACGCGGCCACGTGACCGATCGAGCCGATCGGCCGGTCCCGGTAGCGGGCACCGTGCGCCTGGGCACAGTCCTCGATCACCTTGAGACCGTGCTCGTCGGCCAGCGCCATGATCTCGTCCATGCCGGCGGGCATGCCGGCCAGGTGCACGACGATGATCGCCTTCGTATGCGGCGACAGGACCGCGCGGATCGTTGCGGCGGACAGGTTCTGGGTGTCCCGGTCGACATCGGCGAACACCGGCGTGGCACCGGCGGTGACGACGCAGGACACCGACGCCATGAACGAGCGCGGCGTGACGACCACCTCGTCGCCGGCACCGATGCCCAGCCCCTGCAGGGCCAGATCGAGGGCAAGCGTGCCGTTGGACAGGGCGATGGCGTGCTTGGAGCCAACGTAGTCGGCGAACTCGCGCTCGAACTCGCGGGTCTCGCCACCGGTCCAGTAATTGACGCGGTTGGACATGATCACGCGCCGAACAGCGTCACCCTCCTCGTCGGAGTAGCTGGGCCAAGGGGAGAACGGGGTGGAGAGCACGATTGGAAGTATCCGACTGACGAGCAGCAGCAAGAAAAGTGATGTGACAGCCCCGACAGGCGGTGTTCGAGCCCGGCAAGACCAACAGGATATGCCACCATTGCGACCAAACGGCCGGTCCGCTTCGTTCGACCACATCGTCGACCGAACCTGCTGGTAATACGCTCCGCGCATGATCGCACGCTGTACATCGATGGCGGGCATTCGCTGCCCATCACTTCCCCCTCGGTCTCACGACACAGAGTCGCTTCATGTTCACGCTTACCGCCGACACCCGCCTAGCCGTCATCGGACTCGGCTACGTCGGCCTGCCCCTGGCGGTCGAGTTCGGTCGCACCGGCACACCGGTCATCGGCCTGGACATCGACGCGGCGCGCATCGCCGAGCTGCGCCAGGGCACCGACCGCACGCTGGAGGTCAGCCCGGAGGAGCTGGCCGAGGCCGGGCAGCTGAGCTTCACCGACCGGTTCGAGGATCTGTCCGACTGCGACGTGTTCATCGTCACCGTGCCCACCCCGATCAACCGCCACAAGCAACCGGACCTGACCCCGCTGATCAGCGCCTCCACCGCGATCGGCGGCGTCATGAAGCCGGGGGCGGTGGTGATCTACGAGTCCACCGTCTACCCGGGCGCCACCGAGGAGGTGTGCGTGCCGATCCTGGAGCGCGAGTCCGGGATGCGC
>JAULKR010171894.1:373-22641 GCA_032356305.1 Prasiola linearis
CACGCTTCGTTCGGACATTTTTCTCAGCTTTAAGCCGCAGACGAAAGCGCATGTTGAAGTGTCGGTAAAGCGAGACGGCCAGCGCATCGCCAGCGAGATCTTTCGGCCAGCCTACGAATCGATTCGTCCTAACGGGCAGGGATGCAACGCGATTTTTCTCGACGCGCCGAGCGAGTCGATGACCGTCCTGAGTCCATCGCTCGATTAGCATGCTGCATTTTTTTGAGCGGGTCCACGAGATCGAAGCCGCGCGCAGGATCGAGCTACTGCACCTCGAGGGGTAAAAAAAACGCCAACAGCCCGACGCCGCGCGCGTTGGTAATCCAAGGCCCCGCTCCTGAATGGCCGAGATAGCCCACGTGGGTGGGGTTCTGGCCGGCGCCTAAGTTCAAGATGAGGTCTTTTCCAGAAGCCTTGATATCTAGGATCGCTCGACTGCCACCAAAGAGCGTAAAGAACTCCTCGTTGCCCTCGTCGACAACTAGAGCGCTTGCGTCACCTCTGGTACGAATGATAATTCTATCTCCGTCCAGTCGTGCATTCAGAACGTCTACAGCCTCAAGATCGGTCTCGCCTGTCACTCCGTAGAGGTCCCTTGCCAGCAGCGCCGCGTAGCGGTCTCCGAGTTCCCGGTATCCACGCTCATAAGCGAAGTGGCATCCGTCATGGCCATCGAGGCCCGTGGTGCTCATGACGCTCGTATTCTCAAGTGTCGACAATTGACGCTGGACTTCTCGCGTCTCGATTGCGCCGCCGCACCCTAGACGAATTTGGGATACATAGAATTTCTCGACGTTGGGAAAGTCTTCGAGCCAGCTTTCGTGGAGATTTACAAATCCCTGGCGGTGACGTTCTGAAAATCCTCCGTCGCTCTCGCCTTGGTAAAATAAAATGGCGCGAGATTTTCCCAAGACCCCAGCTCGTGCGCTTCGATCCAGCATGCGACCGTAGTTAGTCGTGATGTCCATGGGGTTTTCATCGTTGCGAGCGAAATACGCGATGGGCCGCCCACCGTGAGCTGAGTTGATGAGGCCGATGGGCAAGTCGAATTGCTCGGAAAGCTTTGACGCCATTCGCAGGGGCCACTGACCGACGGCGGCACGCCCCTCGATGACGTCGCCGACGATGGCTCCACGCCAATCGTTGTCCGACGCGTGGACGTCCAGACGTTCTGTTCGAGCGCCAAAGGTCCGAACGAATGCACTTCGGTTTTCATCGGCGCTTCCCTCAAACTCACTGGAGACCGCGTTGGATTGACCGTTGATGAGAAAAATGTCCCCCGAGACAATGTCCTGAGCGGACCCGAGAGGGAGTTCGGTCTCGAGACCTCGCAGAAAAACCTCAACCCTTCGAGACTTGCGCTCGGCGACGATGGGCAGGTTCAGCGCAAAACTGGAGCTGCACAGTTCTGTGACATGTTGGCTTTCCAGCTCATCGTTCAGGAAGACCCGGGCGACCGCACTCTCGAACTGAGCGGCTGGCGTTGTTCCGGTTATTTGGAGGGTGCCCAGATTTGTCGCGACGTCTCGTGGGATCAGTGCGCCAGCGCTCGGCATTCCGAACAGGTCAACATCGCTCGTATCGTTACCGACGGATGCGATGATACGAAAAAGCGATTTTGCGCTCCCCATCGCACCCTCGTTATCAAAGACTTCAAGAGAGACTTCGTAGCAGCCAGGTCGCTCGTATTGGTGCTGAGCTTTGGACCCTTCGGCCTGCGAACCATCGCCAAAATCCCAACGGTAGGCAGCCAAGGAGCCGTCGTCGTCGACGCTTTCACTGCCGTCAACGGCGACGACGAGCGGATTGCCTCTCTCGACGCTGAACGCGGCCTTTGGAGAAGCATTCTCTCTGACGTCCCTATCGCTGCTGCAGGCAGAGCTCAAAGCCTGCAGTGCGGCGAGAAGTAGGCTGATTTTACCCCACCGGCGCATAGCCTTCTATGATAGCAGAGCATCATCGCAGGCGTGCGGACAATCGCACATGGCCAACATTCAAAGCTACATTGCGCCGAATACACGCCTGACCTCGCGATCGATGAAGGAGAGCTTTGTCGAGACTTGAGGCGTGATGACAAAGGGATAGGCGTCCGGAAGTCCCATGCTGCGGTTCAGACTATTCATCATGACCGTGACCTCGTACCAGCGCTGCAGAGAGCCCTCAAAGGTGGCGTGGTTCTCGGTCTTACTCGGGATCGAATTGACACCTAAGTGGGTTGCTGCAAAAGCTGCGTAGACCTCGAGGGTGTCGGTCATGTGCAAATAGTGTGACCAGGTCTCGGCCCAATCTTCGAAAGGGTGTGAACTCGCGTACGCACTTACAAAGCGTGTGGACCAGTCTTTTTGGGGACCATTTTCGTAGTAAGAGCTGAGTGCCTGTCCGTAGTCGGCGCGTTCATCGCCGAATAGATCTCGGCTTCGCTGGGCAAAACCATCGTCTCGAGCCGCGAGTCGGTCCCAGGCGTAGTGTCCAGTCTCGTGCCTGAAGTGTCCTAGCGGAGTGCGGTATTCTTCTGACATAGAGGATTGGATTCGGCTGCGGGCGACCGTGTCGGCCTCCGCCAAGTTAATGGTGACAAGGCCGTCTTCGTGCCCCGTCATCACGGGTTCGGTCCCAAGTAATGGACGCTCGAAATGAGTGCGACTATCGTGGTCTGCGGCAAATTTAAAGCTGAGCCCGGGCGCGCCATCTCCGGCCTGAGTTGGCACTCGAAGGGAGAGCAACGTAAACATGCATCGGCGCTTTGCGGCCTCCAAAATTTTCCAGGCTTCTAAATTAGCCTCGATGGTGAGATCGGGAATGATGGTGTTCATGCGGCACGCCGCGCACAAAGATGCGGCGTCAGATACCGGAATGACCCAGTTGCAAGCCTCGTGCAGGGTTTGATTCCCACAGAGCTTGAAAGAGTTGCCGCGAGAGTCGACCCAAGTTCCGTCGGGGCTCTGCTCGAATGGACCCACGTCCATGAACCCAGCGTCAAACGCTACGAGTCTGTGGCATGAGCCGCACTTGGTGTTTTCAAAGAAGAGAGCTGGCCGGTTTTGGCAGTCGCAGTTAAATAGCTTCATGAGGGCGTTCGCTGTTCGGGTGTGTGGGATGTGTCGCAAGGCGTTTATAAAGCCATTTAAAAGTTTAGGCATCTAAGCGCCCTGCGAATTGCCGCTGCGGACCTTCGTAATCTCACTCCAATAAAGAGGCCGGTGCGAGCGATCAGACCGCACTCCCGGCTGCGAATGCCGTGGGCGCGGCCAGCAGCCGCTCTAACATGGGGTGGAAGTTTTCCTAAGCTTTTAAGTTGCTAAGAAACCATCTTACGGTCTTAGCTAGTCCCTCATCGACATCGATGCCCGGCGCGTAGCCCAAGCATTGGATCGCTTTGTCGACGGACGCTTGCGAGTGCTGGACATCCCCTGGGCGCGGATCCACGTGGATGGCCTTGACCGATGCCGCGGCCGGAATTTGCTCTGCAACGCTCTGTTTTAGTTTGTCAAAGAGTGCGAGCAGGGTGGTGTTGCCGTTGCATCCGACGTTGTAGACCTGATTGGTGCTCGACGCATCGCTCGAAGCGGCTGCGAGCAAATTTGCCTGCACGACATTGTCGATGTAGCAAAAGTCTCGGCTTTGACTGCCGTCGCCAAACACCTGGCAGTCGCTACATGAAGCGATGGCGTCGATCCACCTTGGAATGACCGCGGCGTAGGCGCCCTTGGGGTCCTGCCGTCGGCCAAAGACGTTAAAGTATCGAAGGCCAATGGTTTCTAGACCGTAGCTGTCTTGAGTCACGCCGGCGTAGAGCTCGTCGATGCGCTTGGTGATAGCGTAGGGCGAAAGCTGACGGCCAATGTTGCCTTCGACTTTGGGAAGGTCCGGGTGGTCGCCGTAGACCGAGCTTGAGCTCGCGTAAATGAATCTCTGAACGTTGGCGTCTCGCGCGGCCAAGATCATGTTTAGAAAGCCATCCACGTTGGACGCGTGTGAGGCTTGTGGATCCTCGATAGAGCGGGGGACCGAGCCCAGCGCTGCTTGGTGCAGAACGTAGTCGGCATCCTTTGCTGCTTTGGCGCAGTCTTCGACCTTGCGAATGTCTCCTTCGATAAAGGTGAAGTTCGCTTTGCGATCGCCAATGCCGCGAGTTACGTCGTCGAGGTTTCTCTGATGACCGGTCAAAAAATTGTCTAAGCCAACGACTTTTTGGTCCAGCTTTAGGAGCTCTTCGCTGAGCGCGGATCCAATGAATCCAGCCGCGCCGGTTACAAGCCAGCGTTTAGGATCGCGTTTGAGCGTGTCACAGAGTTTGGTGTACGCGCTCAAGCTACAGGCTCCAGTAGTGGTAGTCGGGCTCAATATCTGCAGGATCGAACGCAGATTTGACATCGACAAAAACGCCGCCATCGCTCAGGAGCGACGTGAGCTTTGCGGGGCCCTCGCTCATGTAGGCGTCGTGGGTAACCGCAACAATCAGGGCATCCAGCTGCTTAAGCGCGCTCCAGTCACGCAATTCAAGGCCGTATTCGTGTCTGGCGTCGCCCTTGTCGGCGAGCGCGTCATGCACTAAGGGCTCAATGCCAAAGGCGCCCAGCTCGCCAATGATGTCGGGAACCTTGCTATTTCGAAGGTCGGGGACATTCTCTTTAAAGGTGAGTCCGAGGATGCCGACCTTTGCTTTTTGAAGTGTGACGCCTTTCGTGGCCAAAATTTTAATGACCTTCTGCGCGATGAAGGCCCCCATGCCGTTGTTGATGCGGCGCCCGGACAAGATGACCTGTGGCTGGTAGCCGAGCTCTTCGGCCTTGGTGGTGAGGTAGTAGGGATCGACACCGATGCAGTGGCCACCGACCAAGCCTGGAGTGAACTTAAGAAAATTCAACTTTGTGCCGGCGGCACTGAGAACGTCGTGAGTGCGGATGTCCAGGCGGTCAAAGATTAGCGCCAGTTCATTCATGAGCGCGATGTTGAGGTCGCGCTGCGTGTTTTCGATGACCTTGGCGGCTTCGGCCACCTTGATTGTCGGAGCGCGGTGCACGCCTGCGGTCACGACAGCGCCATAGACTTCAGCCACGCGGTCCAGAGTTTTGTCGTCTTGGCCCGAGACCACCTTGGTGATTCGCTTGAAGGTGTGTTCTTTGTCGCCTGGATTGATGCGCTCGGGACTGTAGCCGAGGAAAAAATCGACACCGCACTTAAGCCCCGTCAACTCTTCGAGAAGTGGGCCGCAGATCTCTTCGGTCACTCCCGGATACACGGTGGATTCGTAGACGATGACGGCACCTTTGCTTAGCGCTTGGGCCACGGTACGCGTCGCCGATACGACCGGAGTTAAGTCGGGACGGTTGTTTGAATCAATGGGGGTCGGAACGGCGACGATGAAGAAGGTCGCGTCTTTCATGGCTGCAGGGTCCATGGAAAACGAAATGCTCGTTATCGCTTTGAGGTCCTCTTTGCTGACCTCACCGGTTTCGTCGTATCCCTCGTTAAGATTCTTGATACGTTTTTCGTTGATATCAAACCCAATGGTCTCAAATTTTTCGGCCATGGCCAGCGCCACAGGAAGCCCAACGTATCCCAGGCCTAGGACCGCCACCCGCTCGTTCAAAGATTTTGTCATGCTAAGCTAAGCAGACCATGCCTTGCCCACCGGATTCAATTTGATAGTCTCTACAAATGGTTAATTTTGCCCGCGAGGTCTTTGTCTGCGTGTGTCCGACTCGTGTGCAGACGAAAGAATCGTCGCCCGATGGCGCAGCTGCCAAACTGGTATTTCGCCGGGGAAACGAGAGCGATATCGGGAGACTAAATCCGGACGACCACAGCGACGAATATAAGGCGCAGCTCGTGGAGCGATTTGAAAACCACTATTGGCTTTTAGGTGAGCTGAATGGCGAAATTGCCACCTACACGTGGCTGCATCAAAAAGACGAGGCCGAGTATCGATTTCTGCCTGGATGCAAAATAGCGATGGACCCAAGCTGCGGTTACGGGTTTGACGCTTGGACGCCGCCTAAGCTCCGAGGCCAGGGCTTGAGACGCGTCGCATTTTTAGAAGAACTCAAGGTTTTGTCGGAGATGGGCTGCGACTACGAAGCAAGTTTCTTCGTGAAACATCAACTCGAGGGGGCCACGCGCTCGCTCGGTCTTGTCGGGATTGAGATTATCCCCCTGTGGCGCGTGAGTGTGCAGCGAGACAAAAGCTTCAAGGCTGAATGCATCAACCAAGACTTGGCTCATGTCGCGCGTCCATCACTGGGCTGAGCGCGAAGGATAGAACCTATGAAACCCTCACGAATCGCCACGCTATTGACCTGCACCGCCTTGTTGATGGGACTTGGGTGCCGCCGCGAGAAGCGCGACCAGACCGAGTACTACAAGTACCCTGAGAAGCCGGCGAGCCTCCCTGCACTGGACATGGGGCAACCCAAGTCGGTCGCGCACCCGCGCATGGTTCTCGATGCGGCCATGGTCGAGCGCGTCAAGAGACACCAAAAAGTCGACAGCCGTAATTGGAGCAAGATGGAGCGTGTTTGCGAGATTTACAGCAAAAAGGATGTCTCATCAGGATACCTGGGAGCCTACTGGATGCGCGCTGTGATCAACATGCATCTTTGCTTTAAGGGAACCGGCAACACGCTTTATAAAGAAAAGGCACTTCACTACTACAGCGCGCTGCTGAGCGATCGCAAGGGGGTGGGCGACGGTGAGGGGGGCAACACTAAAGTGGTGGCTCGCAACTCGGGGTATCCGATTCGAAATCTCGGGGTGGGGGCGGCCATCGGCTACGACTGGCTCTACGATGATCTCAATCCCGAGATGCGAAAAAAAGCAGCGTCGCTCCTTAAGACATGGATCTCCTGGTACCAAGAAGAGGGCTATCTAAACGACAACGCCTACTCTAACTATTTTTGGGGTTATATGAGCACGCTGACTTTGGCCGGTATCGCATTCCATGGCGACGACCCCGAAGCAGACAAGTGGCTCGCCGAAGCCAAGCGACTCTTCGAGGAAAAAATCATTCCGGGATTCTACACGCACCTCGCCGGCGGTGAGTGGGCCGAGGGATGGCAGTACGGTTCGCTGGTGTCTGCGGAGCTGGCTTTTATCATTCGCGCTTTCGAAACCTCCGGCGGCAGTGGATACGCGGAGAACTTTCCGTGGTTCAAAGACATCATCTCAGGCTCACTCAATCGGCAGCGTCCCGATCTCAAGTCGGCCTACGGCAACGGCACGCAGGAGTCCAATCCAGCAGACCCTATAGCGCTGCCACTTTACTCAGCAGTGATGGTCTTAGAGAAAAAGCACCCAGACCTCGCGGCCAAAGCCCGATTTGTCATCCACGAGCTTTACCCCGAAATTCAAAACGAATATGCGTGGCTCGCGGTACTCGCAGATGAACCAGAGGGCAAACCGCGCACCGATCCGAGACCCACGTCTGGGCTCAGCTACCGTCTCACAGGTCCTGGCCAAGCCTTCATGCGGTCGAGCTGGGACAAGGACGCGTCGTGGGTCAGTTTTCAACTGGGTCCCAAGATAGCAATCGATCACCAAGACCAAGACCAGGGGCACTACGAACTTTGGCGTGGCTCCGACGGTCTTATCGTCGATGCGGGCGCGGAACACGGCGCGGGCACGATCAATCACAACTCGGTATTGATCAACGACGATCGCAAACTTCTTCGCTACTCACCCAGTCAGGGCGTGTGGGGAAAAAAAGTCAAAATCATTGGCTTTCAAGATGACGATACTGTGGCTGTCATTCGAGGCGATCTTCGTGACGCTTGGTCGCCCAAATGCGTCAAATGGGGATGCGACGATCACGAAGTCTCGGCAGCCGAGCGTATTTTTGTCTATGTCCGTCCCAACCTTGTCGTGACCAACGATGTCATCGACCTCGAACACGATGACACGTGGGTGGCGACTTCGGCTCATGTCATGGTGCCACCGACTTTGAGTGCGCGCCACGCAAGCGCGGTGCGAGGCGATTCACGCGTGGACCTCACCATGCTCCTTCCCAAAAAAGGAACACTGCAAGCGCCTAAAGAGCCAACAGAAACCTCTGACCATCCCTTCCGCGCCAATCGAACCCATGGTGACACCTGGCGAATTGAAGTCGTCAGTCCAGAGGGCACGAAAAAGCGGGTCCTGCGCTCTTGGGTTCAGGCGGGCGCCAAAGACGGCCCCCAAGTTGTCGCGCAATCCGTTGGAGGCGACCTTTCTGGAGGCGTGTCCAAAATGGGAGATACCCACATTGCAGTGCTCTTTGCAGCGACCGAAGCGGGAGGGCAAAGCGTCTTGCCCACTGGGACTTTCGGAAAAGTTGTCATCGCTGGCCTCAAACCGGAAGCCACTTATAGACGCAGTGCGATAGCCAAGGGAGCCCAGTGTCAAATTCAAGTCGCCCCGGACGCATCCGGAGTCGCAACTGGAATCCTTTCCCTTACAACATCACCGGCTGGGTCAATGGTGTTTGCGCTCTCAGGGTGTACTCTGACTCCGTAGATGCGTGCGCTCCTAGTCGCTTATAATTTTCCGCCGGTGTCGGCTGCCGGAGTCTGGCGGACATTAAAGCTCGCCAAGTTTCTCCCGGAGCACGGCGTCACGCCTTCGGTGCTTACCGTGTCAAATCCATCGGTGCCCACGGTGGACGAAAGCCTGCTCCGACGCGAATGCGATCCAGACATGACAGTCATCCGCGCGCGCACCTTCGAGCCAGGCTACGCCCTCAAACAGGCCGTCTGGTCTGAGAGCGCTTCGCCGGGGACTCAGAATCTAACCAGCCGCGTGCGCAGCTCGCTGACTTCCGTGGCGAAGTCGCTATTTTTTCCGGACCCCCAGGTGCTTTGGCTACCCCACGCGGCCACCAAACTGGCCATGCGTCTTGCGACCGGCCAGGAGGAAGTGGTTTTTGTGACCGCGCCGCCTTTTTCCCAGTTTCTTATGGCACCGATGGTGCGACTCGCGCCGGGGAAAGCTCTGGTGCTCGACTACCGCGATGAGTGGAGCACCTACCGAGACTCTTACGAGATGATGGGCAAAGCCGGCGCTCTACTCGGAGCCCCCTTAGAGCGCGCGCTGATTCGCTCGGCGCACATGATCACGACGGCGACCGAGGCCTTTCGCGAGCACTTGCTCTCACAGTTTGACTTTCTTGATCCTGGGAGAATTGTGGCCATCCCCAACGGATACGACCCCGATGACTTTCCAAAAATTCGCGTGGATCCGCCCACTGACAAATTTGTTATCACCTACGCCGGCACAGTCTTTAAGCTAACGCGGCCCTTGGGTTTTTTGAGTGCGCTCCGCCTGCTTGCGACACGTGCTCCAAAAGTGCTTAGGCAGATGCGCATCGATTTTTACGGCCGCGTTGTGGAAACAGAAAAACATCTTTTCGACAAGATGAGCGCGATTCCACTGACCCAACACGGCTACGTGGACAAGGCCACCGTCATGCGGGCGCAAATGCAAAGTCATCTAAACCTTTGCTCACTTGACGACGTGCCCGGAAACGAGCGCATCTACCCCGGAAAAATTTTTGAGTTGATGTATCTCAAACGTCCGGTGCTTCTCACCGCCCCTGAAGGTTCGCTGACGACTCTTTGCCGCGAGCACCAGCTGGGGCCTGTTTTTGCGCCCAACGACGCCGCGGGTATCGCTGAATTTCTCGAGAAAAAAGTCGAAGAGCACCGCCTTGGCGCCTATCTCGTGGATTCGAGAGCTAAAAACACCGAGGCTTTTCATCGCCGAGTTTTAGCGAAGCGTTTTGCAGATGTGTTTGACGCGGCCTCCGATATCGCTCGCGCTTAGGCGAATCTCTAAGCCGGAAGGTGGTGCGATGTCATACATCGCCTGCGAGTTCATTAAATGGGGCTCGGCATCACAGAAACTGCAGTCTGCGATTTGAGGATTCGAGTGTTAGAATAAGGATCGTGACTGGTCTGAAGCGTGCACTCTTTCTCGTAGGCTTGGCATCGTGCGGAGAAACCGGTTCAGGTTCAGGTTCAGAGCCAGCGCAGTGCGACTCCGCGTCCTTTACCGACGCACCTAAGCTCGAATTCCGTTCGACTTACGCGAAGGTCTATGACGACGAGTCGGTCTTTGGTCTTGAGCACGCTTCCCCAGATTCGGTGACCGAAGTCCAGCTCCTAAAGAAAGGAGCGCTGGTGTGGAAGCGTTTTGTGAACCCGGCCACCTCGGAATTTCGCATCGAGTCGAATTATTTGGTTCAAGGACAGGATGGATCAGAAGCCTGGGACGAGGTGACGATGGTCGCGCGGGCATCGGATGGCGAGTGCGGGCTGTCGCCTTGGTCGGAGCCAATCGAATTTAGGAATGACGACGGCAGCTTCGAACTCTTTCACAAAGACACACCTTTAGAAGTGGGTCTCAAGCTGAGCGCCGCGAGTTACGACGCGATCGCCGCAGAGGCCAAACCTGAAGGAGAGCGCTATCCCTACTCAAGGGACTATTACAGCGTCGATGTCTCTTTGGATGATGATGCCTATTTAGACGCGGGTGGACGGACAAAGGGGGCAGGGTCCGCACGATTACTCACCGAAAAAGCTGGCCTCAAGGTCAACTTGGGTTGGGACGATCCAGCAAGAGAAGGGTGTGGGCCCGACCGCCGTTATCTTGGGCAAAAGCGAATCACCTTGAACAACATGGTTCAAGACGAGTCTTTTGTTCGTAAAACGTTGGGGTACCAGTTTTACGCATCCTTGGGCCTGCCTGTTCCGAGAACGCAGTACGCCAAAATTTGGTTGAACGAGGCGTACTACGGTCTCTACCTTAATGTGGAAAGCATCGACCGTCGTTTTCTTAGCCGACGGTTCGAAAGCAAAAAAGGCATGCTCTACGAGGCGGTCTACGGTGGCGGACGGCTTTGCGACCTCTCGCCGGAGAGGCTAAACGCGAGCGGCGTTTCCAGTTGCTTTCAAGCGGGGTTCACAACCGACGAGTGCGATGGCAGTCAAGACGGCTACGACGTCACTGACCACAGCCACTTGCAAGCGTTGGGCGCTTTCATCGAGAATATTCCTGACGATAGTTTTTACGAGGCCATCGGCGAAGTGCTCGACATCGATGAATATCTCACGCTCTTTGCAGCGGAGATTGTAGTCGGCGCCGGAGACTCCCACTTTTATCACCATAACAATTACCGCATGTATCACGACCCAAGTGACGGCCTGTGGCACATCATCGCAACAGGCATCGATACGAGTTTTTCGACGTGGTTGCCCCCGGGCACAACGCTTAGTGAACCGGTGGCCTATCTTGCGAAGCGCTGCATCGACAGTGCCCCATGTCTAAACACGCTGGTGGTGGCGGTCACGGGCGCGATGGACCGCTTCGAAGAGATGGATTTTCCAACGCGCGCCGACGCTCTGGCGCAGCAGCTCAAAAGTGAAATCGAGGGCGACCCCAAAAAAGAGGTCTCCATGGCCGCGGTCGCAACCTCGGTTCGACGACTGAAAAACTTTGCCGAAAACCGCAGGGAGACCGTAGAGGCCTTGCTTCTTGAGTGGAAGCGCCAGCCCTAAACAATAAGACGCTGCGTTTGGTCTACTGGCTCGATGGCTCGACGATGACGATTCTGCGCTTACCGCTTTTTGTGAGGGGAATGCTGTCGACCTCTTCGATGTGGATGGGAATGCCTGGGAGGTAGCGCTCCGTCTGAGTTCGAATATGGTCGCGAACCTCAGAAGACAAAGCACCGCGACTCTTCACCTTCAAGGTTATGGAGTCGTCAGCATGCTGGACGCACTGGAATTGATCCACGGCAGCGGCCATCGGGCTGAAAATCAAATTGAAAATCATTCCGCCCACAGAGTTTCCTGCGCCGTCTCGCAGCGTCTCCGTTTTGCGACCTTCGACAGCGTGGATGCGGCGATGGGCGCGTCCGCAGGGGCAGGGCGTCTGATCATCGCTCATGGAGGCCATGTCTCCGTTTTGGTAGCGAATCATCGGGCTGCCGTAATTAAACAAGTCGGTCACGACAACGTTACCCAGCGTCCCGTCCGGGAGCGCTTGTCCATCGTCATCGACGATTTCGACAATGAGGTGCTCCATCGAGGCGTGCATGCCTTTGTGCTCCGAGCACTCGGTCGCGATGAGCATGAATTCGCGACATCCGTAGGTCTCGTAGACCTCGGGTCCAAAGGCTTGAACCAAGACCTTGCGGTCGTCTGGATAAATCTTTTCGGCGCCGCACACCAAGGTGATGTCGCCCCAATCTCGGCACTGATGGGCATTGATGTAGCGCGCAAGATCCACAGCGGCTTGGGCGTAACAGAAGATAGTTTTCGGACGATGCGACGCGATGGCCTTGACCGCTTTGGCTTTTGCCTCATCGCCGCGAGGGGTGCAGTCGATCCACTTCTCACGCTTGAGCTGGTGATCGAGAGCCTTTTTAAATCGATGCTTGAAGGTCTCGTCTGGTTTTGTGGGAGTGCCCCAGTAGTGCAGCGCCTTTTGTCCAACGCGGTAGCCAGCCCAGCCAAAGCCGCGAAGGCGCATGGCCTGCCGCCTGTATTCGGATTCTTGGTCGTAGCGAATCACCAGGGGTTCACCTGTGGTGCCACCTGTCGTCTTGGTCACGGCGATGCGCGGGCCGAGATCCGAGAGCCTTGAATCCACAGATTTGCGCGCGCGCTCTCGGGTCAAAATTGGGATGCGACTGAGATCTGTGACCTGGCGCAGGGTTTCGACCTCGACGCCAGAGTTCTGGAAGAGATGGCGGTAGTACGGTACGTGATTGAACGCGTGTTCTAAGAGTGCTCGCATGCGGACATCTTGCAGCGCGCGCAGAACCGACAGAGGGCTCGTTTCGCTCGATTGAAGCTCGGCGAGGTACTTGAGAGTGGGGCGCTTTCGTATTTTGTTTTCCCAAGCGGGTACAAGAACGCGTTGAGTGAGTTTGCTGTAGAAGTCCAAAAGCTTTCCCTAGAGCTTAGGTCGCGATGGCCGGCGCTTTGACCCGATAATCAAAGTACTGGTTGGGGTTACCGCTCATACCTTCCATAGCAGCAGCAGCGACGTTGTACATTTCCCGAGCGGTGACGTAGTGGAGCGTCCAGGCATCGCCGTCGTTATACTTCCGGCCTAAGGTCTCGTGCATTTTTTTTCCGGCGGAACCAAGCAGCACTTCTGCGTTGGCTTCAGGCGCCCCGTGGGTGTGGATTTTGGCAAAGACCCACTCCGGGCGGTTCCTAACGTGGATGTTAGCCTCCACCCAAGCATCCACACGGCTTTCAGTTGGCGGGTCGCTCGCGTCAATGGCCGAGCTTTCGATGCGGACGCCAAGGCCTCTTCGATTTAGCGCAATGGGTCCGGTCATCATCAACAATCGGTCGTCATAGAAACAACCGACCGCGGCCTCTTCGCCGCGGTCGTAGGGGCGGGCCTTCGCAAGATCGCCCATTGGCCAATAATGCTGGTTGACCCGGTTGGGTTGGCACTCATCGGGAGCCGAAGGAAAAGTAAAATCCGCATAACACCCGCTCTCAAAGAGAACCTGGAGCTCGTTGTCGACGCCGCACCAACGGCCATCTCGACGTCCATTTGCGAGCGCCCAGTTGCCATGGATAAAGGCGTAGGCAAACTGCTCCGCGTCGTCGCGGCTCACGTGGCCGTGTTCGGCAAAGAGCGTCAAAAAATCGTGGATTGCGTCCTTGAGCCCCGCTGCAGTTTCACCATCGTGATGAATATGGAGTTCGACCTCGCCGAGGTCCTGCCGACACAGTTCGGCGAGCTTGCTTAGATACTCTGGCGCGTATTCCTCGCCAGGAAAGAAAAACGAATGACGCGGCGGGCGCCCGTTGGCGTCGCGTATGTGTTGAGTCAGCTTGGGATATTCCTGACGCCAGGTTTCTACTCGGTCCACGCCTACGGCATGGGAGGGCTTGCCCCAAAGTGGCTCGTAGTGGTCACAGAGAGCAAAGAGCAAGTGCCGCTTGGCTGGCGGTGACTGCAGCCTTCGCCTGACGAGGTGGCGGCCATAGCCGCGGATCCAAGTGTGAAGATTTTTCTTTGCGAGCTTAGAAATCACTGAAGGCCCCAAAGGATATCAGAAGGAGAGGGAGCGGGCTCACTCAACGAGGAGCACCCCGAATATTTGCTTCCGGTCAAAATCTTCTGCGACTCGCACCAAGACGTTTTCGCGGGTTCTGGATTGTTTGGCGACCAAAATGATTGCGTCGCAAAGTGACGCTCCGGACTGATGCTCACCGCGCGCCTCAAATCCAGAAAAGTCTGCCACGACTGCTACAAAGCTCTTCGATAACTGCTCAATGATATCTTGGTAACTCGCGAGACTCGGCGACTCGCTGATTGGGTGTGCCCAAACCACGTTTGGGTCAAGCCACCGAAGCTGGGCGCCTGAGACAGACGGAGGCGGGTCTTGACTCTCGCTGTCTGTGTTTTCACCATCAAAATCATATTGGCTAAGTGCGGCAACAGCCTCGGTGTGTATCCATGAAAAGCCAAGCGTGAGGACTTGAGTGGTCTCCGACAGATCGATGTCAGGCGTGACCGGAAAAAGGCCGACGGTTTTCACGCTCTCGTGTCTCAATTTTCGCGCAATACGAACGCACTCTGCCGCGGAAAATGAATTTTCCGAGATCCGGGGCGAATCAGAAAGCGAGCGGGGCACCCTCCACACAATAGCGCACAATCGCCTAAAGGGTTATTCTAAGCGAGTTAATGCGTCGTTATTGGCCCATGGTCGTACTTAGTTTTGCTCTTGCAACTCAAGCTTTGGCCGATCGCAATCTCGTAGGGACAGCCTCGGTCACGGCGGGGTTCAGCGACAATATTTTGGGAGTGCCTGAGACCGACGACCCGACGGATGCTCAAGTCGAAGCCGATATCTTCCTCAATATTTCTCCCGGTGCTCAGCTCAGTTTCGACCGGCGCGACTCGTTCCACCTGCTGAACTACATCGTGACGACTCGGTTTTTTGCGACGCACCCGGAGGCCAATTCCATCTCCAACCGCCTCGAGTATCTTGGCAATTTTTTCAGGAGTCCGGTCACGACCCTCGTCGTCACCGGAGGGCTGGCGGCAGGCGTGATCAACACCATCGACCGCACGAGCCCTCTGCTAGACGATCAGGTCGTCGAGTTGCCCCAAGGCGATGTGGGATTTATCAGGACCCAGGGCAGCGCGACTATCAATCATCAAATGAACATCGATTGGTCCACAAGCGCCACAGGCGGGATGCGCATCTTCCGAAGACTCGGAGTCGACAACGCCGCGACCAATTTTGTTCTTCCTGGCCAATTTTCACTGCGCAAAAACTACAGGCGACATGCGGTGGGGGCGAGCTTGGCGGCGACCTACAGCGCGTCAGCAGGTGGAAACCGCGAGCGACCTCAAACTATTTTTGGAGGTCCGCGTGCCTTCTGGGCGTGGGATATCTCGGAGGGATGGTCGTCGAACATCACCGGCGGCCTTGCGGTTGTTTTTTCCGCTCCGGATTTTGATACGAGCATTGTCTTACCGGTGGGAGGAGCCACCCTCAGCTACATCTTTGACCTCGCGCAGTTTTCGGCATCCTATGGGTATGGAGCCAACGCCAACGTATTCACCGGCGACGTCACCGCCAACCATCGCGTCACAGGGCGCGCGACTTGGCCGCTTCCCTTCGCCGAGAATTTAGGCGTGACCGCCGCGGCGGGATACCGGCGAGGAAAATTCATCGATTTCAACGCAGATCAGCTGACTGGCAGAACTGAGCAATTAACCATGTCAATAAGCACGGCCTATCAGCTAAATCGATTTTGGAGTCTTTCTGGTCGGATTCAAACGAACCGTCAGCTGCGTGAGGACTCGTTTATCGGATCCGAATTTGGGATTGCGAGGCGAACGGTCAATCTCGTCTTAACCGGGAGCTGGCCCAACTCCAATGCACTCTTGAGCGCGCCAGGTGGCACAGAGCGCGTGGACGCCCAAAACGAAGCGGCGATCGAGGAACGTTAAGGTCGCCAGATTCATGCATGTTTTTAAGCGTGCGTGCTAACGTACCTTAGATTCGATGAGCTTCGTAGATGACATCATCACCAAGGTTCGGCGTGGGGAAACGCCGGCGACCAGGGCAGCGCAAGATGTCTACCGTTGGGCCATGGGCTGGAACATGCCCGAAGGCGAAGCCGTCGACGCCGTCTTTGATTCGCTTTATCGCGCACACGACATTGCCCAGGGTGCGTTTGAGTTTGCCCGAGGTAAATTTCTCTACGAGCCGATGTTTCGCTCGCGATGCAATTCAGTTGGTAAGGGGCTTAGCCTCTCTTCTTTGCCCTATATCCGCGGTCGCGTGAAAATTGACGTCGGCGACCACTGCGGTTTTTCATATTTCTCCGTGAGGGCTGGTCGTTTTAACGATTTGCCTGAGCTTACGATTGGCAACCACAGTGGATTTTCTTACGGCGTTGCCATCGTAATCAACAAGAAGATCGTGATCGGCAATCACGTTGGAATTGCTGGCCGATGCTGGATCTCAGACACGGACGGTCATCCCGGCGATCCAAGGCGACGCAAGGCAGGCGAGGGAGTCGGCATCGACAACGCTAGAGATGTTCAAGAGCTTCGCATTGAGGACTACGCCTGGATTGGTCACGGTTCGCATATCCTAAAGGGAGTGACGATTGGCGAGGGCGCAGTGGTTGCCGCCGGGTCGACGGTGGTGAGCGATGTCCCTGCGGGCGCTTTAGCGATGGGCGTTCCCGCTCGTATCGTCAAAAAACCATGGTAGTCATTTTTGTTGTCGCGCTATCGCTCGTTTTTTACACCTACGTTCTATATCCAGTTGCGATCGCGCTTCTGGCGCGATTTTTTCCGACTCAAACGGTGCGGGACCCGAGTTTCACGCCGATGGTTTCGGCCATTATCCCCGTCTATAACGCTAAACCTTACATTCGGGATAAAATTGAGAGCCTCCTCAATCTCGACTACCCGAGCGAGAAACTAGAAATTCGGATCATGAGCGACGCATCCGACGATGGCACCGATAAAGTCCTAGGCGAGCTCGCACGCGAACATCCACAAGTGCACGTGTCTCGAATGAAAACGCGCTCGGGAAAACCAACGCTCGTCAACGCGATGATCCAGCAGGCCAAGGGCGAAGTCTTACTTATGACCGACATTCGCCAGCCCCTGGGCCGCGCGTCTCTTCGCGAACTCGTAAGCCGGCTTGCGGACCCGACCGTTGGAGCTGTGTCTGGCAATCTAGTTCTCGAGGGCGCCCAGGGAGCGGGCGTCTATTGGAAATACGAAAATGCCATTCGCCGGTCAGAGGGACGCTTCCGGAGCATGGTCGGGGTGACCGGGCCGCTCTATGCGATTCGAGCGCGCGACCTAGGTTCAGTCCCCAGTCACGTCATACTCGACGATATGTGGATACCCATGAGATTGAGACTTGAGGGAAAGCGCATTGTTTTCGCGGAGAACGCTCTAGCCACCGACGATGCCTTTGGTGATTCGCGCGAGTTTGGTCGCAAAGTGAGGACCCTCGCAGGCAATTTTCAACTTTTTGCGCTCTTACCCAAGCTGCTCGTTCCAGGGGTCAATCCCTCCTGGTTCGAAGTGATGTCTCACAAGGTTTGCCGACTACTCTGCCCGTGGGGGTTGATGGCGCTTTTTCTCAGCTCCGCGCTTCTGTCCGCAGAGGCTACGTCAGCGCCGGCAATTTGGAGGGGCGTCGCACTCGTGCTCCTTGCCGGCCAGATTGCCTTCTATGGCCTCGCGCTAGGTGGCGGTCGCTTGGGCGCGCTGGGGCGCGTCTCTCGAACCTTTGTCGTGTTAAATTGGGCCGCTGTCGTTGGGTTTTGGCGTTTTGCGCGTTCGGCGCAGAAAGTGACTTGGTAACTGATGCCGCATTGGTTTTTAAAAGCAGGTGTTCAAGGGTTCTTGTCGCACATGCCTTCGCCTCAAAAATGGAATCGCTTTTTTCAAAAGCACGTGACCAAAACGCTAACACTGCGCGAGCCGTACTTCCTTGAAAAATGGGCTCAGTGCCAACGCCACGTTTCGAACGTGCGCAACTACTTTGACGACCCCGAGGCGAGCTTTACTGCGCTTGAGATTGGTACCGGCTGGTTTCCCATCAACGCCATTGGACTTGCGCTCTGCGGGGCGAGTTCGGTTAAGACCATCGACATGCAGGACCTTCTCAAGCCCAGTAATGTGCGATCGACGGTGCGCATGTACCTCGACCTCATCGATCGACGGGTGATCGATTTGCCGCAGAATAACGCGGCCTACGACAATCTCAAGAATGCTCTCGCCCTGGGTCGCGAGGCTCCAGTCCGAGATATTCTGGCTGAATTGGGAGTCGAGTCGGTAATCGCCGACGTTACCTCCTACGAACTTTCCCAGGGCTGGGTCGATCTTATTTGTTCCAACAACACGCTTGAGCATATTCCGCGGCGCTCAATCTTGGACGTGTTCAGGGCCCTAAGTGCTTCGCTTTCGACGCGAGGGCTCATGAGTCATCACATAGATTTGGCCGACCACTACGCAGAATTTGATCGCACCATCACCGAGTACAACTTCCTGCGCTTCTCGACCAAGACCTGGGCTTTGTTCAACAACGATATTCAGTGGCAAAATCGTCTTCGCATCTCCGACTACCGCGAGCTGCATAGCGATTCAGGCTGGCAGATTTTGGAGGAGGACTCTGAGCGGCATCCTCTCGAAGTCATTCGGTCGGTGCCCCTTGCCCAGGAATTTCGCCGCTACACTGAAGACGACTTGAGAGTGGTAACCGCATGGATCACCTCAGTCCCTAAAACCTCGACTACGCGATAAGAACGCTGCCCAAAATCTTTCCGGGCGTAAGTTGTTCGGCGCACTCGCTGATACTTCGCTCGGTCGACTGCTTGACCTTGGCGCAGATCAACACGCCATCTGTGGCGTCCTGAATGAGATTGACGTCCGACCTTCCGAGCGTGTGTGGGCAGTCCAATATGATCTGCGAGTAGCGCTGTTTTCGAAGTTGATTGATGCCCGACAGGAATTCAGCGGCGTGGATGCGTCGGGGAGCGCCCTCGCTGGAAGTCTGACCCATCACGTGAAGTCCCGCGGGTCTAACGTCGACAACATCCCATGCACCGTCAGGCTTCTCGCGATGAACGTGAAGCTGGTCGAGAAGGCACGAGGGCGGCACAAAGCGCAGGATAGCGGCGACCTCTGGATGACACACGTTAGCGTCTAAGAGCAGAACTCGACCCGGATTAATTTCGTTGTAGGCGAGCGCCAAATTGATGGCCACCGTCGTTTTACCTGCGCCAGGATATGGGCTGGTCACGGCGAGTACTTTGGGAGCGTTTTTTTCGGAGACGTGATGGCGGAGGACTCGAAACGCAGCAGCCTGCGGCGAGCGCGAGTCATTGATTAGAATCAAGCGTTTGTCCAAGGGCGAATCGCTTGGGAGCTTGTGAAGCACCAGCTCGATTGAGCTCGCGGACGAAGTTAAATCACCCATGACGTTTTGCCTTTTTAGTTGGAGGAAGCTCAGCTGGAATCAGAACTAGCGTGGGAGCCACTCCGAGATGGTCGATATCAGAACGTCGGTAGATGCGGTCGTCAACAAGTGCCAAGGCGACCGCCAAGCCGAGTCCCAGGCTGCCAAAAATGAGCGTTCCGGCGATCGCGACGAGCTTGCGGCCACGACCCGCCGGATTGGTGGGGCGAAAGGCTTCGTCGATGACGACGAGCTGCGCTGCGTCTACAAATTCTGTAGTCGCAGTAATGTCAGCGGTGAATGCTTTCTGCTCCAGGGACTCCAGTCGCGCCCGGCTTTCCTCCACGCGTCGTGAAAGCGCGTAGTAGACGGTTTCATCGTTTACGAGCTGCTGGGTTTCGTTTCTTGCGGTATTCGCGTCGCTAGACGAGTTGCTCGAGCGCTGCGCTGCAAGGTCTCTCTCGATACGAGCAAGCTCTCGCTTTAGGCCGGCCGCGTCGCCAGAGTTCTGTATGGGGGGCAGCGACGACCCACCCGAGGGCCCTTCGGACTCTGCCTGCTGCAGCCTGAGCTTCGCTTCGGCCACGGCGTTCTTCGCGGCTTTGACGTCGGGGTGAATGTCAGTGAATTTTTGCAGCTTCTCAGCCAGCGTTTGCTTGCGCTGAGTAAGGTCTTTCTTCGCAGACTTCACCGCCGGCGTTTCACGGATGCCCTGGCTACGCTGGACCGGGACGGGAGCGTTCGGATTAGCCAGGCGCGACCGAATGCGATTTCGTCGTTGCTCGAGCACCATGAGCCGCGATTGCCCGGCGGAAACGACCGAACGCTTTGCGTTGGCGGCGCGAATACCTGCCCCAACCGCATCCGCACCGGACACGGTCACCGCCGCAAAATCGGGATGTTCGGCGAGAAAAGTCGCCAGCTCCTCCTCATGTTCGAGAAGCTGATTTTCAGACTCAATCTTTTGGCTTTCAAGAAAGTCCTTCGTTTGGTTGGCTTGCTCATAGCGCACGCGCCGATCTTGCTCTCGGACGAGAGCCGCGAGCCGAGCCGTAATTTTTTGCGCCTCGTCGCGGGTGTCTCCTCGATACGAGATCCGAAAGGTGCCGGCGCCCCGGTCGCTAAAATTGATGCGAGACTGGAGCATTTCCGCGGCGGCAATGGTGCCCTTCTCGTTGACGAGTTCAGGGAAGAGATTGAACTCTTCGACGACGCTTGAGAGCGTGCTTCGAGAAAGCAACATCTCGCGAAATCGGCTCGACATCTTGCGTGTCGACTGAATAGCCTCACGCCCTTGAAGCACGCTTTGTGAAATTTTCTCGTGGTAAAGAAGCACCGTTTCGGACTCGTAGGTGTGCTTCTGGCTCAGAGCCATGGCCACAGATAAGACTGCTCCGACGCCGCCGATAGCGGCAATGAGCCACCAGTAGTGCAGGGTACGCCTGCCGATGTCGATTAACTTTTCGAGTTGGTCACGGCTGCTGACCGTCGCCGATTGATTTGTCATAGTTCTCCAGACCTCACGATGGCTCGATACGAGTGTTTGAATTCTTTTTTAGGGAGAGATTTCCGAGATAGGTGTAACCAAAGCGCTCGACGTCTTCGCGGTGTGAAAGACGGGTATCGAAGGCCCCGATCGCGATAGCGCTCATGGGTAGAATCAGGCAGAAAAGCCCTAGGCTCAATGCCGCCAAGAGTATTGGGCTGCTTGTGTCGTGGGGGAGAGGCGCGCGCTCATCGACCACGTCGAATCGCAAACCCAGTTCGGCTTGATTGACCGCCGATGCAAGATTCATGGTTTGCCGATTACGATTGAGTCGCTCCAATGCCACCGCCAGTTGTTGCGAGCGAGCCTCAAGACTTCGCAGCTTGATCTCCAATTTGCTGACTTGCTCGCGTGCTTTCGCATTCTGGGCGGCTACGATCCGCACCTCGGTGGTGGCCATCGCTTCGCGGACCGACGTGTACTGCTCGGTCGCGATTGTCCAGGATTTATTGGCGATGGTGAGCAGTTCGTTGGCTTTCAGTTGTCGCCTTCGCTGTTCATTGGCGACCATGGCGTCTGCGAGGTCGCGAACAACCGCATAAGCGGTCCCGGGATCCTTGTGCTCAAAGCGTAAGGTCACACGAGCACTCCGCGCGCTTGTAGATAGGTAGTAGCCACCGGCGAAGTAATTGTTCACAATCGAGATCCGCATGGCGTCGCGTAGCTCCTCGATTCCGTGCTGTGGGCCCTTTGCTTGGGCCAGGGGGAAGAGCTTATGCTTGTTTAAGATGACTTGGAGCTGCGTGTTGGAAAGCGCGACCGAGCGAAGATATTCGTCCATCTTGCTACCTGCCAGGGGATCCGCTTCCCTGATGATGTCACCTTCCGTCACGCGAATCACGACGTAGGCCTTGAAGGGCTGTTTCTTGGTTTCGTAGTAGGTCACGATGGTGATCGCTGCAGCGAGGGTCGCGACAACGAGCAGGTAGGGATGCGCCTTGGTTTTCCGTTTGAGTCGACGCAGTTCGGCCTTGAGACGTCCTTGTCGACGCTCCTGTTCCAGCCACTCGATACTCATCTCTCAAAGATTACCACTGGTGGGTGCCGACCGACTGCTTATTCCAAGGAAGGAGAGCAGCGAAAACAGCAACCTATTTATTTGATTACGGAACGCAAGACTTCGAAGAGTTCTTTGGCGCTCGCCTCCCACGACCGATGCGAGCCGAGCTCCGCGACGCGAGTGAAATCCACTGGAGTGGACAAGGCTTTCAGTATCGTTCTCGCCAAAATATTTGGAGACTTGGGTGGGCAAAGCAGACCAAGCTCAGGACGATG
>JAULKR010172004.1:2379-19193 GCA_032356305.1 Prasiola linearis
TCAATTCGATCCATGAGCGGACCGCTAATCTTGTTGAGGTACGCTTTCACCTTACCGGGCCCGCAGGTGCAGTCTTTGGTGGGGTGATTGTAGAATCCACAGGGGCACGGATTCATACTGGCCAGCAACATGAAACTCGCCGGATAGTCCACCGACCAGCGTGCGCGGCTGATGCTTACGCGCCGCTCCTCCATCGGCTGGCGCATCACTTCGAGTACAGAGCGTTTAAATTCGGGTAGCTCGTCCAGAAACAGCACGCCGTTGTGCGCCAGGCTTATCTCGCCGGGCATCGGGTTGGCGCCCCCACCCACCAACGCAACGTCCGAAATAGTGTGGTGCGGTGCCCGAAACGGTCGCGACGAGACCAATCCCCGCCCCCCGGGCAACTTCCCGGCCACTGAATGAATCTTGGTCGTTTCGAGTGCCTCGCCGAGACTCAACGGCGGCAGAATAGTGGGTAGCCGGCGGGCTAACATCGTTTTGCCAGCACCCGGCGGACCGATAAGGATGGCGTTATGGCCGCCTGCGGCCGCGATTTCAAGCGATCGCTTGATGTTTTCCTGCCCCATCACATCGTTGAAGTCCAGCGGAAACGGCCTTGCCGCTTGGCTACTTACGTGCGCTTGGGCAGAGGCTACCGCTAGCGGCTTGAGTCCGATGAGGTGATCGACCACCTGTTTGAGCGTATCGGCGGGAATGACATCGAGTCCCTCGACGATGGATGCTTCCTCGACGTTTCCGCGGGGCAATATGAGTGCATCGAAGCCCTGCGCTTTAGCCCCAATCGCCATGGGTAGCGCTCCGCGCACCGGCCGCAGTTTGCCGTCCAGCGCGAGTTCGCCGATCAACATGTGACGCCTGCTGCCCGTGATGGTAAGCTGGTCGGTAGATTCGAGGATCCCAATTGCAATTGGCAGGTCGTAGGCTGCACCTTCCTTCCGCAATCCGGCTGGCGCCAAGTTGATGGTAAGCACCCGCCGCGCGGGCATGTAACCGGAGTTGCGCAGCGCGGGATTGATGCGCATAAAGCCTTCGGACACCGCTTTGTCGGCGAGTCCTATGATGTGTTTGGTGGGACCGCCGTTGGTTATCGGGCCGCCGGCATGGCACTCTACGGTAATGAGGGAAGCGTCCACCCCTTGGAGGGCAGAGGCGTAGGTTTTGGAAAGCATTTCATTCGATTCTCACCATTGCGGAGACGCAGTGGCGAGACAATAATACAAATTGTTTTGGTTCATCCAAACGCTGACGCAATTATTTCAACAAATTGTGTTTTAGCGAAAGCGGAGGCTCACTTCCGCTGGGTGTGCAGCGGTGAATCAGTGTGACAGCACATGGCCGCATGGCTGAACATGGTGCAAATTACGATTTGAAATCGTAATTTGCACCAATGAAGCTCATTGATCGGCTGGTGTTACTAGGCTGCTGCCGTACTGCCTAGTTAGCTACGTGGCGTAGTCCTGCTAGTCCTGCCGATCTGGAGATCGGCAGGACACCTACTACTCCTACTGCTTCGCCAGTTGCTTCTTCACCTCCGCCGCAATGACTTTACCCTCAGCGCGGCCTGCCGCCTTCAACTTCATGGAGGCCACTACTGGGCCCATGTCTTTCATCGAAGTAGCGTTGAGCTGCTCGATGGTGTTGGCCACCATGAGTGCGAGGCCCTCCTGGCTGAGTTGCTTGGGAAGGTACTCGACGATTGTTTCTATCTCTTGGCGCTCAATTACGGCAAGGTCGCCACGACCTTGCTCGTCGTAAATTTTGAGGCTATCGCGGCGAGACTTCACGAGTTTTTGGAGGATGTCGATTTCCCGCTCTTCATTCATAGCTGCACCCGAGCCGTCGGTGTTGGCCAGCTGAATGGCGCCTTTAATGGCACGCAGTCCACGGAGGTCGTCCTTGCGGCGCTCCTTCATGGCGGATTTGATGTCAGCGTCGATGCGGTCGGAGAGGGTCATGGGGTGGGGTTTTGGCGTAAGCTGTAACGCGTAAGCTTTAACGTCCCAACGTCAACTCTGCTCGTTAGCGGCCCGAAAAATCCTAGCTTATGCTAGACCAGCAGTCAGCATTTGGCGCAAGGTTTCTAAGCTTACTTGACGATTGAAGATTGCAGCTACCGGTATACGAAAGCCCTCAATCACAGTGCTAGTTAGCTCCTCATCCTCGAGCAAAACCTGTTCCACACGGTAAGCATTGCCTACCAAATTGAAGCGCTCTACCGTTCGCTTTGCACTATCAACGATCCAGTACTCTGCGACGCCATTATTAGCGTAAGCCTTGTACTTGACTGTGCGATTATTGATTTCAGTACTCGGTGAAAGAACCTCAATAACTAGGTCTGGCGCCGGAAAAAACAATTGATCCTCCTCGAAGGCTTCAGCCTTATCAGCCCGCCAAAACGCAACATCTGGCTCGAAATCATTGCGCCTGAGCTGCACTAGTATTTTCTCCGTGGCCACATAGCCAAGTTGCCCGAGCTCCACATAGGTATCGAGCAACTTCGTGAGCATTTTGGTCGTATCCGCATGCCTTTTCACCACGGGCGAATGCACGAAAATTTCGCCGTTTATAAACTCTGCCTTCTTATCCTCATCAAGCCATTCGTAGTATTCGACACGTCGGCTCTGCTCAGAACTTAAGCGCTTTTGGAGCTGCGTTAGCTGCTCTTCAAGATCGGGCTGATCGTATAGCTGCTCTGCAAGGCGAGTGGAGATAGATGCGTCCATTGTCAGCAAGATAAGCCTTAATGAGCAGCAGCCCTACTAGTCTCTGCGAATCTCCGTGCAAGCGAAGCGTCTCCGAGTCTCTGCGTCAAACCTTCCTCAGCGATACAGGCCCAAATTTCTCAAAAGCTCCAATCCTTTTTCCAAGTATCAATCACATCCACACTCACCTTAATCGTCTGATCACGACCAAACGCCCGCGACTCTGCCACCACCCCGTACACACCAAGCCGTAGGCGCCGCCGCGCCCCCAGCTTAAACACACGCTCGAGGCCCGCAAACCCCTCCACGTGCCGGTAAGCGCCCTCCGTTAGCCACATCGCGCCACCGCCAGCCACTACCTCTAAGCGCGTAAGCTTGATTAGCGGCAGGTTATTCATCAGCGCCCCGTTGAAGTGATGTATCGCGTGCGCTTCAAAAAACGGTTTCGTGGCCGTAAGCGCAGTATCCAATAGCTGAAACGAGCGCAACGGGTCACTCCACAGTATCGGATCGCTTTGCCGAAAGCGCCGCAAGTCCACAAACCGCAGGTCGCGGCTATTCACAAACTCCCCCGCCTCCACTTGGTAGCGTGCATTGCCAAACATACCCAACTGCAGCCGCTGCCGCACCGTAATTCCCAGGTAGTCGTAGTCCACATCGCTGCCCGCCACACCATTCCAGCCGCGCTTGTGCCGCACGCCAATAGTTGGCCACTTACTGCCCAACACCACCTTCTGCGTAGGCTCGGTGAGGTACTTTTGAAACGGCGTAAACTCCAGTCCAATCTCCGTCCAGAGGGTTTCGTAAGGCTCAAACGGGATAGGCGGCGCATCATCAATTAACTCACTCAGAAAAGTTTCCGAACCGATAATTGGGGCCGGCCGCCTTTCGGCAAAACCCACCAGCGCATTCACGTACAGCCCGTTCATCACCTCGATGCGCTGCCCTACTTCCAGCTGCTGCACCAAGATGTAATTGTCGCGACTCAACTGATTGAGAAACGCGTCGAAGTCGTTGATCGACTCAAACCGTTTGCCGCCGCGCACCCACACATCGGCCAGCCTCATCGGGTCGTACCGAACGCTCATCGCGGCATCTCCCTGCACATCCCCCTCGGTAATGCCCACGGAAGGATGCGCATCCACAAACACCCGCTTACCGTCAGCGAAGGTGCGGCCGTACTGCACGTAAGGCCCGAGGCGCCAGCCACCCACCACCGAAAAGTCAATGATGCTCGGTAGTGGCCCAAACCACAGCTCCTCCCGGCTTCGGTGATTGCGAAACCCGATACCGTCCCAGGCGATGTCGAGCAGCTGTATCCTGTTGTAGGCAGTTTCGATGCTGTCCTTGTACTCTACTGAGTTCACCCGCCGCGAGATGCTATCGCGTAGGCGCACCACCTCCGCCTCATCGGCTTCGAGTGCTTCGGCGCGAGCACCATTCCAGTAGCTGGTGTCGCGCTTGTAGGCGAGCATATCGGTATTGGCTAGCTCACCCCCAAAAAATTTGTCGTCAAACGTCACCCCCAGCTCGTAGTCGCTGTAACGCAGCGTAGTCCGCCCCCTAAACGCCTTGGTGCGCCCCTCTTTGGTTTCGTACGCAAACACCTGCCGCACTGGCAGCCACACGGAGTCAACCACCTCAGCGTACGTCTGCTCGAAGTGCAACTCGTCGAGCAGTTTGAGCGCTCCACGGGGCAGGTCAACCCCTACGCGGTTAATGCTGTACGACTCAGCATTGATGTACACCGTACCACTGAGCGTGGCGTTTCCACCCTTTCGCGGCTCCACCTTAATGACGTGCACTAGCTCGTCAGCTTCGGCCAGCGTTTCGAGTAGCTTAAACTTGTACGACAGCACCGCCGTGGACGCAAGTGGCGAAATCAGCTTGTTTTCAGCTAGACTGCCAAAATCAATCTGATTGCGGTAGAAGTTGAAGTCCCCGTCGCCGAAGGTAGGCACGAGCAGTCCCGAACGGTCGCCGTACGACTTGATGGCCGCGCGCTCCTCTTTGTAGCTGCTGGGCGCCTCGTAATTGAGGGCAAACTGTGACTCCAGCAGATTGATACGGCCCAGCAACTTCCGTTCGGCAGCAAGGCGCTCGGCCGCGGCTGCGTCGTCGGCACTATTTGCAGCATCGATACCTCCAATGCGCTCTTGTTTGGCCTCGAGCTCGGCTTCCAGGCGGGCGGCTTCTCGACGGGCTGCTTTGCGCTGATCACGCTTGTTCCCTGGCAGCTTGTCCACGTCCTCGCGGGCCTTGAGGTAAACCTGCACACGGTAGCTGCCTGCGCCAGTGAGGTGTTCGCGACGACGCTCGGACGCCTCCCGCATGATGGCGTAGGCGGGGTCGCGCCGGCCCGCTTGCACCACCACTTCGGCAAGGTCGGCGGCTGAGGCACGCAGCCTAAAGTCTCGCTGCAGCACATTGTCGCCCACCACTACGGTATCGACGCTGCTCGTGTACCCAAGCGCGCTCACAATCAAGCGGTAGTCCCCACGCACAGGAAGCCTGAGGTAATAGTTACCCAAATCATCGGATGAGGTGCCGGTAGTGAGTTCCTCCACAAACAGGTTGGCATACGGCACCGGCGCACCGGCGGCGTCGAGCACCCGCCCCTCCAAAGCCTGCGCCTTTGCGCTACGGCCCGCCGCTGTCAGCAGCAGCCCACAAATCAATATTCTAAACAGTGGTATCAACGGCAGCTACGAAAGGAAGTACGCCAAGTGCAACGTGTAACGGTTGGCTAGCGTCTACTCCTCAGGGTCAGCTTTTGCGGCAGCCTCCTGCGCGTCCACCACCCGCCGTGCAATGCTAGCAAACTCCGCCACACTCAATTGCTCGGGCCTACGCATGAGCTCCGGGTCTTCGGAGGGCAGGTCTGGCCAGAGGCCTTTAAGTGAGTTGCGCAGCATCTTTCGCCGCTGCTGAAAGGCCATGCGCACCACGTGCCTAAACGTCGTTTCGTCGGCATCGGGCCACTCCGATTCAGGCCTCCGCTCCAGCGCGATTACCATCGACTGCACCTTTGGCGGCGGATTAAAGCTGCCGGGCTTCACGTGCATCACGGTACTGCCTGAGTAATAGGCTTGCGCCAAAACACTAATCGACCCGTACGTTTTGGAGCCTGGTGGTGCGAGCACGCGCATCGCCAACTCGCGCTGAAACATACCCGTCATTCGCGGAAACAACGCGCGGTTGTCGACGAGCCGCACGATAATTTGCGAAGAGATATTGTAGGGGAAGTTGCCGACCAGGGCGGTTGGCCGGTTTTGCGTAAGCGTACTTAAGTCAACCTTGAGGAAGTCCTCGTTTACGACTCCGGCGGGTGCCCACTGCGCAAACATCCCGTGCAGCGCGCTCACCATGTCACGGTCGGCCTCTACGGCCAGTACCGGCAGTCCGCGTTGCAGGAGGTACTGCGTTAGCATGCCTTTACCGGGGCCAACTTCCAGCAGCAGCTCCACGCCTTCCAGCGATACACTCTCGGCGATGGCCTCCGCGATGGCGGGCTGCGCGAGAAAGTGTTGTCCGTATGACTTCTTCGGTTTCACAGGGGGGCCAAGGTAGCCGCCTAACTTGCCCACTTTACAACTCTGCAAGCGAATCCTATGGCCCGCACTACTATTGGCATTTCCTGTGGCGACCCCAATGGCATTGGCCTGGAGGTGGCTCTGCGCGCCTTCTCCGACAAGCGCCTGTTTAACTTTTTTCAGCCCGTCATTTTCGCTTCGCCCCAATTGGTGCACCAACACCAGCAGGCCAATGACTTAGGGGAAGTGCGCATCGTGGAGATAGCACTCGAGCACTTACCCGCCGGCCAGCGGATGGTGCGCCGCGACGATGTAGCGGAGCCTTCCGACAAGTCCGCTTCTTCCGCTTTCGCTAAAACCAACCGTCGGCGCTCACAGGAAGAACACGACGGTGAAATAGGACTCGGCAGCGAAGAAGACGACCTCAGCGATTTGCTCGACGATGATGCAGATGCGCAGGCCGGCAGTGGCGCGAATGCTGCTTCGTCCTCCGAAACACAAGCCGACGACGACCGGGAGCACAAAGACGAAGGCCACACTTCCACGGATTCCGACTCGCCCTACCGGCTCGTGAATAGCCTGCGCAACAACGTGGTGCACGTGGTTAACTGCTGGCCCGATGAGGTAACGGTAGCGTTTGGGCGGGTCGACGAGGCTTCTGGTGGCGTAGCCCGCCTTAGCCTTGAGCACGCCGCGCGCGCACTGGGCGAAGGTCGGGTGGATGCACTCGTTACGGCTCCTATTCACAAGTCGGCGATGCAGCAGGCGGGCTTCGGGTTTCCGGGGCACACCGAATTTCTTGAATCCGCTTTTGCAGTAGAAGCCGAGCGCAGTCTCATGTTGATGGTGGGCGAAGAGGGACTCCGTGTGGCAGTGGCCACTAACCACGTGGCGCTGCGGGCAGTGGCCACCTCTATTTCCCCGACCATCCTTCGCAATAAAATAGACCTACTGGCGCGCAGTTTGGAGCGGGACTTTGGCATCGTGGGCCCGCGTATTGCCGTACTTGGACTCAACCCACACGCAGGCGACGACGGCGCCATCGGTAGCGAAGAGCAAACCACCATTCGCCCAGCCGTAGTCGCAGCCAAGGAGCGCAGTATAGATGTCATGGGACCTTACCCAGCCGACGGATTTTTTGGCTCGGGGCAGTACCGAAACTTCGATGCGGTGCTGGCGATGTACCACGATCAGGGACTGGTGCCGTTTAAGACGCTCGCGTTTGGCGGTGGCGTCAACTTTACGGCCGGCTTGAGGGTGGTGCGAACGAGTCCAGACCACGGCACGGCGCTCGAAATAGCTGGGAAGGGAAAGGCATCGTCGGCCAGTTTTGCGGAAGCGCTATTCTTAGCCCGCGATGTAGCCCTGGCCCGGGTGGAGTACGATGAGGAGCACGCCAACCCGCTGCAGCCGCGCCCCAAACGCCGCGACAACGACCGGCCCCGCCGCGACGGAACGCGTGATTTCGGCAGAACTAAAGGTCCGAAAGACAGGCGTGGCAAACCCAAAACTGAGGTCCGCGATAAGGATGGCCGCACCCAGCGCGATCGTGACTACGATCGCCTCCGCGAGCGCGACCGTGGCCTAGCCGGCGACGCCAAGCGCCTCGACGAAATGAACAAGGCCAGTGTACCCGAGTCGGCCAACGAAAAGACTCCCGCCGAGGGCCTCGCCTCCGGCACCGGCGTACCCACCCGCCCCCTCAAACAACCCGACTCCAGCAAAGCCGCCAACTTGAGCGAAGAGGAGTAGTGCCGGGCAGGCCCGTCCTGCCGGTCTCCCGATCGGCAGGCCTGCAAGGCCCCTCAGGCAAGGCAAGCAGGTCTCTACAGCCCACCCAACAACCCAAAAACCGCCCCCATCAAGGCCGCAAAAACTCCGCCTTCCGCACAGCCAGCAAGTCCACAGGCTCGGCGACTTCAGTGAGGGTTAGCAGCCAGTTCGCCTGCTCTTCGGGCCAGTCGAGGGTATAGAGCTCGAGTCGCTCGATGAGGGCAATCAGTTTGTTGGCGTACTGCTGGTCGGTGGCGTAGCCGCAGGCTTTGAGTCCGTGCGCCCACCCCTTGTAGTCGAGTGGATCGACAGTGAATAGCGATGCATAGCGCTCGGAGCCTACTAGAAAGTCTGAGTGATCACGGAAGGAATCCTCCACTGAGGTGTAAGCGCGAAAGCAGCTCTCGATCAGCTTGCCGCTACGGTCACGGTCGTCGTCGACGTAGGCTACTGTGGCGCCCGTCCAGTAGGTCTTGCACTTGATGCCGAAGTAATTGTTGCCTGAAGTTGCGATAGGTCCGCGGCCCCAGCTGCTTTCGAGAATTGCCTGGGCGGCAGTGATGCTGGCTGGCACACCCGAGCGTAAGCTTTCGAGGACAGCGAATCCGCTGATGCTTTGCAGAAACAGCTCGGTTTCTTCGCGAAGTTTAGCGTCAGCCTTAGACTCGGCCTCGGCCGCTTCAGCCTTGGCCGATTCTGACTCTTCAGCCGCAGCGCTTGTCGTTACTGCTGAGGAGTTGGAAGAAGGTGGATCGTTAAGGGATGGGTTGGACGTAGTGGCAGCACTTAAGGAGGAGAGCAGCGCTCCCCAGGCGACGATTGCCGCAAAGAGTAAGGTGCGTAGGAGCAGGGTGCCGCGCCCGGAGGACACTGCACGGGTGGGTAGGGTTTGGTTTGTCATAGTACCGGGTGTGTACCACGATCTGCGCCCCAGGGTTACCTCGGTGCGCCGTCAGACCGCCCGTTTTAGTGGGTTTAGCGGGTCTTGACTTACCGCTTCCTCAACTGCGGACACCGCTGCCGCAATCCTTGGCATCGTACCGGAGGTTTTAGCGCAAGCGGAAAAAAAACTGGCTGATATGGGGCGGTATTTGCCTGCCCCCGCCGCCAAAAATTACGCACTTGGTAGTCGCCGCGTAAGAACTACCCTACATGGGCTAAACCGATTGCATTTTAGATATAGGGCAGTCTATTTTGGCGCTACCAAATCAGCAAAATGTAGTTGGTAGAAATTGCGTTTGAGCCGTCGCTACCAGCCGTTTTCCCAAAAGACATCTCTCTCGATGCAAGAGCAAAGTACCAGCGTTCGCTACTCCGATGCTGAACTCAGTGAGTTTCGCAGTCTGATCGATAAGAAGCTCGTCTACGCACAGGACGACCTCACGTTTTACAAGGAATCACTTCAGGAGCTCGCGGACAATCCCGACTCCAAGGTGAAGGGGCTCGACGACGGTTCGGCCTCGGCAGAAGTGGAGCGCCTAAACGGCCTTGCGGCGCGCCAGCAGAAGTTGATCCAGCACCTCGAAAACGCCGTGAAGCGCATCGAGTCTCGCATCTATGGCGTGTGCCGCGAAACCGGCGTGCTTATCCCCAAAGACCGCCTGCGGGCAGTGCCCCACGCTACCCTAAGCATGGAGGCCAAGATGTCGCGGCGCTAGTCTGGAGCGACTGTTTGTCGATACAATCAGCTACCTAAGTCGAAGCGGGGGCAAGTCCAACGCCTCAACTGGCGTTCCTTTGCGCGACTGCGCCAGTTCGCGCACCTCCTCTCGCCTGCGAAGCCCCGCCTGTTGAAGCGCTCCCACCTAGTTATTCTCGTTGTTGTCCTCGTATTGATCGTGGACCAATCCTCGAAGATTTGGGTAAAGACGAATATGCCGTACGGCTCGGAGTTCGCAATCTTTGGCTGGGGCAAGGCGCTGATTCACTTCGTTGAGAATCCAGGCATGGCCTTCGGCATCGAGTTCGGTGGCTCGTACGGCAAGCTGGCGTTGAGTCTGTTTCGGGTGTTTGCCGTTGGCTTTCTCATCTACTTGATTCGTGGGCTGGTGCTTCAGCGCGAGAGCCGAGGGCTGCTGGCCTGCTTTGCGCTGATACTGGCCGGGGCTGTGGGCAACATCATCGACTCCGCGTTTTACGGGCTAATCTTCTCCGAAAGCGGCTACCACCACATGGGCACCGCCGAGATGTTTCCGGAGGGAGGTGGCTATGCCGGATTTCTACACGGGCGGGTGGTGGACATGCTGTACTTCCCGTTGTTTTCGGGCTCGTTTCCGGAGTGGCTACCGGTGTGGGGTGGCGAGCGCTACCTGTTTTTTAGGCCGGTATTTAACGTTGCCGATGCCGCCATATCGGTGGGCGTGTTTTGCCTGATTGCGTTTTACTCGGCCTTTTTTCGCCACGAACCAGAGCCTGCTGAGCCGGCGAGCCATGAGGTGGTGGTGACGGAGAGTCAGGTGTAGAGGGTCGGCTGCGCCGTTTATGGTCGGCTCTGCCTCTTGGGATCGGCTTCGCCTCATGGGATCGGCCGCTGCGCGGGCCTCTTATGATCGCTATCGCTCTTGGGGGCTGTGCTGGAGCTTCGACCACTCGTATCTCCCAAGGGAGAAGCCGGGGATGCCTTCGGCGCCGATTCTTAGCTCCGCTGCTGGAGGGCTGTGCTTTGGCGCTATGCCGTCGTGCTAGGCCATCGTGCTATGCCGTCGTGCTAGGCCATCGTGCTAGGCCATCGTGCTAGGCCATTGTGCTATGCCATCGTGAGGCGGTAGCCATAACCATCAACGCCGAAGGCTGCCACAGCTTCTCCCTTGGGAGATACGAGTGGTCGACCCAACGCAAGGCTGCCACCGCTTCTGCCTTGGGAGATACGAGTGGTCGATCCAACGCAAAGCTCCCACAGCTTCTCCCTTGGGAGATACGAGTGGTCGACCCAACGCACAGCTGCACAGCTTCTTCAACCCCCACATACGAGTGGTCGAGCCAACGAACAGCTTCCGCTAAAACTCCGCACTCCCCGGAAACCTTGGGAAGGGGATCACGTCGCGGATGTTGCTCATACCAGTCACGAATAGTACCAGCCGCTCGAAACCGAGGCCGAAGCCTGCGTGGGGGCAAGTGCCGTAGCGGCGCGTATCGAGGTACCAACTCATTTCCTCGGCGGGGATGTCCATCGCGGCCATGCGCTGCTCGAGTACATCGAGGCGCTCCTCACGCTGCGAGCCTCCGACTATCTCGCCAATGCCCGGAAACAGGATGTCCATCGCAGCCACGGTGCGACCATCGTCAGAGAGCCGCATGTAGAATGCCTTGATCTTTGCGGGGTAGTCCGTAAGAATTACCGGCTTCTTGAAGTGCTTCTCGACGAGGTAGCGCTCGTGCTCACTCTGTAGGTCGGCGCCCCACTCATCGAGCACGTACTGAAACTTCTTCTTCTTGTTTGGCTTCGAGTTGCGCAAGATGTCGAATGCTTCGGTGTAGGTGAGCCGCTGAAAAGGCTCGGCTACAATTGACTGAAGCTTTTCGCGGAGGGGCATATCCGCGCGCTCGGCCTGTGGCTTGGACTTCTCTTCCTCAAGAAGGCGCTGTTCGAGAAACTCGAGCTCGTCGGGGTAGCGCTGAAGTACGTCCTTCACTACGTACTGAAGCATGGCCTCCGCTAAGTCCATGTCGTCGTTGAGGTCAGCAAACGCGATCTCGGGCTCGATCATCCAGAACTCAGCGAGGTGGCGCGTCGTGTTGGAGTTTTCAGCACGAAACGTGGGACCAAATGTGTACACTTTGTCAAGCGCCAAAGCACCGAGTTCGGCCTCTAGCTGGCCGCTAACCGTGAGGTGGGTGGTTTTGCCAAAGAAATCCTTGCTCGTGTCCACCCCACCCTGCTCGGTGAGAGGCACGTTTTGTGGGTTTTGCGGAAGCGTAGTCACCCTAAACATCTCGCCCGCGCCCTCGGCATCGCTGCCCGTGATGATAGGTGAGTGGAGGTAGATGAAGCCACGCTCGTCGAAGAAGCGGTGAATTGCCATCGCAATGCCGTGGCGCACCCGTAGGATGGCGCCAAACGTGTTGGTGCGTGGCCGCAAGTGGGCTATTTCTCGCAAAAACTCAAGCGAGTGCTTTTTGGGCTGAAGAGGATAGGTCTCCGCATCCGAGTCACCGAGCACTTCAAAGCTCGTGGCTTTCAGCTCGACGGTTTGGCCTCTTCCCTGACTTTCAACGAGTTCGCCGGTAGCGGTGAATGCTGCGCCCGTGGTGATGCGTTTGAGCTGCGTTTCATCGGAATCTTCCCTGTTGAGTACCACCTGCAACGCACGCTGACACGAGCCATCGCTAAGCGACACAAACTGCGTGTTGCGAAATGTGCGCACCCAGCCGGCCACCGTCACGGTGCTGCCAGTGAGCTGATCACGGAGGAGTTGCGAAATTGTGGTCCTTTTCATAGCGGCGCGAAGATGGGTTTGCCGGCTATAATTGCTTCACTTAGATTCTGTAGCCCACGCGTTACACCTCCCAGTCGAGCTCCTGGTCATCGTCGGGGTCCATGAAGTAATTCTCACTCTCCTTGAGCCAGGTGTGCACAGCATCGGCGCGGGCCGGGTCGACCACGTTGCGCAGTGGACTTGTTACCAAGAATGTGAGTCCAGCAAAATCGAGCTCTTCATCAGGGCTGATGGCCACGGTGGAGATAATCTGCTGGTCGTTGATGCGGCACCAAACTTCGGGGCGCAGCTCAGCTTCCAGTTGGTCGATGGTGTGGGGCGTTGGGTTGAGGTTTCCACTGCAGGCAACGGCCCAGACTACGCCTTGGTCCTCGTAATAATGTGCGATTGCGCTCACTGGCATCCCCACCGGCAAGACTGAGTCGTCCTGCCAACTTTCTAGGTGCTGCACAAACACGCGCCGGTACACCGGTCGCTTGCCTTCTAGATCTAGCTGTATCCACCGGGCCAGGCTGCACTCCATCGACAGCACCGGGCTGCCCTTGCGGGGCGGCAGCATCACCGTGGGCAGCTTGGCTTCTATCTCGTCGATGGGTAGCGTGTATACGGACTGTTTTTGGTAAGGCGCTACAGGGTCACCGGGCTTGATGAGCACCACGGGTCGCACGCCAAACAATGGCTGCACGCACCACAGGTCGATGCCGTATCCATCGTCCACGGCATGGTCGACTATTGCGTAGTTGAGCCGCACATCTGAGTCGAGTTGCATTAGATACCGCTGCGCCTCCCCCGCGCTGGCCAACGGCCCGTGCAACACAACGGTGGGCGTATGCGCGCGCAGGGTGCGGGAAATGCGGCGGGCCACGTCGCCAGTTGAGGTAATGACAAGAACATGAATGGCTTCGGACATACAAACAGGTTGGCAAGAAGTGCCCCTGCTGTACGCAGTCCGACGCAACTACGGTACACTCCCCAACCAGGTGCTTGCTCGATAAGTTAGGAGATGCGTTATGCGCTGGATAAAACTTCTACTCTACCTAGTCGTCGGAGGCTACATCTTGGCCTGCATCGGCATGTACTTGGCGCAGGAGCGGCTCATCTTTCACCCCCGGACACTGGCCTCAGACTACCTATACGACTGGGGCGAGGAAGTGCTCGTGCTTGTAGACGGCGATGTGATGCTAAGCACAGTATGGGTGCGCAAGCCAGATACTCGCGGGGTTGTTATCTACTTCCACGGAAACGTCGGCGACAACAACCGCGGTAAGTTTCAAGCGAAGCGCGTCCTTGAGCAGCCCTACGATGTAGTGCTGGTTGATTACCGTGGCTTCGGGAAGTCGGGTGGTGCCACTAGCTCCGACCAGCAGCTACTCGATGATGTGCAAGCCGTGTATGATAGAGTGCTCGAAGAATACGACGAGTCGCAGGTGCATCTACTTGGGTACTCGTTGGGCTCGGGCATGGCTACTTACCTGGCCGCTACCAACTCGCCAGCGCACCTCACCCTCGTGTCGCCGTACACGAGCCTCACTGATATGAAAAACCTCTGGTTTTGGTGGGTGCCCGACTTTCTGCTAAAATACCGACTCGATACGGCTAGCCGCCTAGCCTCGGTAAAGTGTCCGGTAGATATCTACCATGGCACCGCCGATCGACTCATTCCGTACACGATGTCGGAAGAATTGGTTAGGCTTTCGCCAAAACAGGTGACGCTGCACCCACTCGACGGGGTAAGCCACCGCGGGGCTATTCTCATGATGGACATAGACTGGCTCCGGGACGGCTGAGCTCGACAGCGTGTGGCAACAGTGGCCGAACTGTTCACCGCGAGCCTAAAGCTTTTTTTGAAAGTAACCTGGAAGTTATACTGATGCTCTTACATTACGTCTCAGTGTTACAGTCGAGATGTAGTTGCCATAGACCAGGATAGCATGACTAGCATCCCGAGCGCCGCTGCGCTACTAGAAAGAAATGCACAGCTAGAAGCTCAGGTACAAGCCTTGAAGTTTCAGGTAGACGGCACTCGAAATAGTGCCCCCGGAGGTAGTTGGTCCTGGCCTGACGTGGCAAGCGACCGGATGTACTGCACGTCTGATCTCATTGAGGTGCTTCAGTTGAAGGATCTCAGTCCGGGTAACTGGTTCAAACCCCGCAGCATCGCTGCCAACGTGCACAAGGGCGACTTGGAGCGGCTGCGCAAACAACTCGTAGAACTACGCGAACGAGGTGGACTATACGCTTCGGAGTACAGATGGATAATAGACGGCGTGCCACGCTGGGCACGCACGTTTGGTGAATTTATCAAACACGAGTCCGGCACCGTATCCGCACGTGGTACTACTACACTTCTGGTGAGCGAAACTCAACTTGGACGCGAGCGCGATACCGCAGTTGAGTCGCTGCATGCGCTCATGCAAACCAAGGGTGTGCACTTATGGACGTGGCCGAGTATAGGTACAGGGCCGTTTGACATATCGGGGATGCCGAGTGTTGTCGATGATTGGGGACAGGACGATAACGCGACAGTTTCTCCGTGGCGCCGCTACGTGCATCCAGATGACTTCGCTGCGTTCAGCGAGCAGCTCGGGCCTGCACTCGACAAACCTGACCAGTTTAGCATTGAAGTCCGCGCCCGCCTGACTAGCCCAGAGTACAGGTGGTACGAGTGCAGGGGCGCCAGTGAATATACTTCTGGGCGGAGGCTCAAAGCTGCCGGCACCCTCTTCGACATTGAGGACCGTAAGCAATTTGAGCTACGCGCAAAGATCAGCCGAGACACACTCGGGCTGGTGATAGAGGGTGCAAGGGGCGGAGTGTGGGACTGGCCAAACGTTACCGAAGACTACCTGGACATTGGGGACAGCATGTCGAGCCTACTGGAATACAGCCTCGACGAGGTGAGCCCCTCCCTAGATTGGTTTTGGAGTGTTACGCACCCAAATGATTACGCGGAATTGAAAGCAAAGCTCAGCGACACATTCGCTACGGGCGCCGAATTCAATCACGTTTACCGCATCCGCTTCAAGCACAAAGGATACCGGCACGTGCGTTCGGTAGCGAAGCTGTCACGCGACAGCAATCCTGACGGCGACGCACACCGCCTCACCGGCATGCTAATCGATGTGGAAGATGAGTGGCAATCCGCCACCAACCTAGAAAAGGCCAACGAGCACCTCGACAGCTTCGCATACTTGATAGCTCATGACTTGGGGGCGTCGCTGCGACACATTCTCAGCTTTGCGGACATCATCGTGCAAGATCACGGTCCGGAGTTAAGCACCGGAGTACTGGCTTATCTCGCCAAGATTGTAGGATCCGGTAGAAAGGCGACCAACATGATCGCCGACTTGTACGCTTACGCACGCACCGGCACTACGCAACTCAATAAGCAAGTCGTATCGCTCCCGGCGCTCATCGATACTATAGTAGAAACCCTCACCCAGGGCGGCGTTGCCAATCACGTTACCTGGGAGATCGGTGAACTACCCAACATTTACGCAGACGAAACGCAGATGCACATGCTGTTTCAGAATTTGCTTTCCAATGCAATCAAGTTTACGCGCAACACGAAGGGTGCGGCTATCACAATTCAAGTCATCGATCAAAACGAGGCGGAAGTCACCATCCAGGTTGCGGATAATGGACCGGGCTTCAACCCAGCGCTGAGCAAGCAAATCTTTGAGGCGTTTCGCCGAGCGCACACAGACAGCGAGTACGAGGGCATGGGCATAGGCCTTTCACATGTCGCTCGAATTGTCGATCGCCACAGTGGGCGCATTACTGCCACGAGTAGAGAAGGCAAAGGGGCTGAGTTCTCAATTACACTGCCGAGGGGCTTCGGGGCTGCGTGATGCGATTTTCCGCTCCGTACTTGCGGTGATTGTAGGGTTGCACTACTGAAACAGCATCCGTACGATGTCCTCTACGCGCGCCACCTGCACTACTTGGATGTTAGCCCGTACGGCCTCCAGGCCCTTGTTGTACTTGCTGACAAAAATGCGCTCAAACCCGTGCTTGTCCGCCTCGAGGATGCGCTGGTCGATACGGCTGACGGCACGCACCTCCCCGGAGAGCCCCACTTCTCCGGCAAACGCGTCCCGTTTGGGTACGGCAACATCGTCGAAGCTCGAAATGAGCGCACCGACGATGGCTAGGTCTATCGCCGGATCTTCGACACGAATGCCGCCAGCGATATTCAGAAACACGTCGTGCTGCGCAAACGCAAAGTCGCAGCGTTTTTCGAGTACCGCCAGCAACATGTTGAGCCGGCGAGTATCGAAGCCAGTTGCCGAGCGCTGCGCCGTCGAGTACACTGCTGTGCTCACCAACGCCTGCACCTCGATGAGCAGCGGGCGCTGGCCCTCGAG